>VZTB01010731.1:1268953-1362780 GCA_013397245.1 Thryothorus ludovicianus
TTTTGGTGGCAAGAATCACCTGAACCTCCCATAATATGATGTGGGAAAATGATTCTCACTCTTCCAAATATCTTTGAAAGAAAGAGGTGTATGTTAAAGGCTAAAGTTAAAGTGGTAGATAGATATTAGAGACTCACAAAATATTCTGCAAAAGCATGAATAATATAGCAAGACAAAAATAGACAGAAATTTAAAATATAATTTTCCTTTGTTAAAATTTTCTCACAGAAAATTGTCTTCCTTTACAAGGAATTATCTACTTCACAAGACTATTCCTATTCTATTACAGATATCTGAACAGAAATAAAAAAAAATATAAAAGCTGAAAGCACATATTTTGAAGCAAGATTTTTGTACTCTAACTGGTCAAAGCAATAATATTGAGGAAAGTAGATCAAAATTTTCAAGGAGAAGCGACCTTTTACAGGACTTATCAAGAACTGTGCCTTCTAAATGACAGTAAAAATAAAGAAATACGGCATGCTTAGGTAGAAAATTATTTCCCTATTTAAATATGAAAACAATCACAATGTGGAACAATTATTTCAATGTAGCTGATTCAATTTGTTGTCATCCATGACATCACTCCAGATAATCAGATAGACTTCAAATAGCTCCAGGTTTGGATGAAAACTACCATTTCTGGCAGGTTTGACCCTGCTCAGAATGAATGCTAGAGAACTTTTTAGAAGTGTATATTGAAAATTTTGCATTTAAGCTATCTTGTTTTGCAGTTAAGTCCCCAAACATGACTTCTCACACAACAGGATCAGGAGGCTGTAAGACTGTGAGAAACTTCTCGGGTAGCACACAGCGAGCCTCCATCACAGCTCAGGGGATTGCAACAGAGCTTTGTGCAATACACCAAGAAGGGTGATAAAAAGAGGACAAAGACCTTCTAAGTTGAAATAAATGGGATAAGTACATAAATCAAGTGCTCATTGCCAAACCGTTTGTGACCAAATCCAGGAAAGATGGAAACAATTTTGCAAATGGCAAACCTCCAAAACAGTGATACCTTACATATGGCTCATGGAATGTTGCCTTTGAAGTTAAAAGGCAGCCAAGTGTGAAATCTGTGATCAATATAGGAAGCAGAAGGAAAAAGCTAACCAGACACAAACAAAAATTCCCAATGGCATTTTAATTCCACATGTATTAGACAGCTCCCAGGGAAAAGACCAATAACTGTATATACTTTAAATGAACTACATGCAAAATATGCAGTGTTCATCCTTAATACTATGCCTGCTTCCCTTATCAGTTAGGAGTTCATTCATTTCCATTTTTGTTTGATTTTCTGAAGTTTTAAAAGGATGAGATCGTATAAAATTAAATAAATTTATTCTTCTTTGCTAAGGAGTATTGCTGATATTTTTTAAGAACATTCAGGGGATTTATGTGGCTACAAATATTTGCTCTTTAAGCATTTAGCAACTTTAGGAAGTATCATCAGCAATTAGAAGAAGAATGCATCCAATCTGGAATTAGATAAAACTTTATACTATTCCCACTGAAATTTCTCGTGGTGAAATATCAGCTGCATGATTTCAAGAAGGCCTGGCTCCCACTGATACAAATAATTCAGTTAGGGAAAGCTTGCTGGATTGTCTGAAACTGCTCAAAACAAATTTTCCCTCTGCTTTGTCTTTCAGAAATTAAGTATTCCCAGCTTTGACTAGAGACAGATCTAAGGAACAAACCCAGGCTCCTAAGATCAATTTTCCTCAAAACATGGCACACATTTCAATTTGTACTTCTGATTTGTTTTCTGATAATGAGATACAATATTTTTGAATATATCTTCTAACTAATACCTGTTGTGTTGCCATTTAAAATGGGAGTGTTTCAGCACCTCAACTGAACACATGTTTAATATCCTGTCCGTTTTTAAACAAGTGAACAGCGTCATTGATTTCAATAGTATCTCATATGTCTTTTAACAAGACAGAGAACGGAAGAATAGCTGACCTCCCAGGGCAAACTCAAAACATACACAGCATCCTTTCCAATGAGCATTAAGCTGGGTAGGCATGGCAGGAGGCTATTTTGGCAAATGTCACTTCCCTTTCATGGAGAAAGATCTGGGAAGCTACAGGCTGGTCAGTCTTGTCTCCGTTCCTCAGACAAAAATGCAGCAAATCTTCCTGAACAACATTTTTGAACAAATGAAGGAGACAAAGGTGATGAGATTGCTCATCCAGTAAATAAGAATATGAAAGTGGATATCTTTTATCTCGCCTTTGTAAGGCTCTTGACACAGTATCCCAGAGAATCTTTTCATCCTATCTGGAAAGGTATGGCTTACATGCATGGAAAACTAGTTGGGCTGCCAGCCTCAAAAATCTCAAAATCAAAGGGTAGTCAATTACTAGCAATGCTTCCAAGTGTTGATCTTGGTACTGGTGCTGCTTAACATCTGACTTAAGAAACAGGGCACAACCAGTCACTGTCTGCTACCAGCACACCGCTGGCAGTAGGAATAGTCTCGGCTGCAGAGCCTCCAGGCTCCTTGGAGATGGACATCTTCTGAGTATAATGCTGTTGACTGGTGCCACTAGAAGGCATACACAGTAATTGCATAAAGAAATGTAACAGCACTCATCCAATATGGAAAATTTACTTCATATTGACCTCAATTTATTTTCTTTTCATCTGCCTAGTCACGTCACAGCTGAGAACAAATCTACTTTTTAGTTTTTTGAAAACCAGCAGCAAGTGTCTGTTGTAACTGAGATCTCAGGGAAGTATCAGGAGCATGTTGAAGTACTTACAGCCACAAATTAGGAATCCTTTCTCATTTTCATAAAATAGCCTCCTTGATTTAAGATTAGAAATCCAAGATGGGATTTTTTTATGGCTAGGCAGGCTCATCAAAAATGTTTCAGATCTCTCAAATTTATAATATGCCATTTAATTTTCATGGATTTAATGCATTGTTTTGACACATTTCTGTTGCAGAAGTAAATCTTGCATAAGCTGGATGAAAATCATCACTTTTCCTTTGTCTTCCTTTCTCTGTTCTATTTTTTTGGGTGTCCTGAACATTTTTTAAATATGAGTTGGCACTGTGCTGTGCAAATCAGGACATCATACTTAGTTTTTGTAACTTCTCTCTTTTCAAGTGACCAAACACATTTGATGAAGAATGTATATTGTACATATAAAAATGTATATGAAAATGTGAAAGATTTATTACCATTTTTCCATTACTTTAAATATGTGAATAGTATCCTAAGATATCCTATCAAATGTTAATGGAAGCATTGGGAAGGAAATCTCTTTAGAAAAGTTCTTTTTTTAGAAACTAGAAAACAATTGGTCTGGGAATACTCTTCATTACTCTTAGAAGAATAAAGCATTTATAAAAAATACAAACAACTCCAAAAGAGATTCATGCCTCCTGCTAGTGTCTGCCATGACTGAAGTTGTATGAGATATTCCTGCATGACAGATGTTGGGCATCCCTCTTGACACATACCTCTTCAGTCTCTGACTACTGTAAAAGACCTGCAAGTGCTCACAGGTAGGTGTGTTTGGTGTGTAGGTGTGTTTGGTGGTGCAGGAACGCTGAAGGTTTTGTTTGTTCTCTTTGTATCTGTCCTAAGCCTTCACAAAAAACACATTGTGAGCATTGGATTAGCAGCTCCTCTATGCTGCAAGTACCCAGACAGCCTTGAGGTGTATGCAACTCATCCTAAAGACCTCCTTCGTGTCAGATACAATCATCTACAATAATGCTTACAACAAAAAGCTTTTGAGACTGATGAGAGGCTACTATGGAGAGCACTGTGAATGAAAAGTATGGCATTCATGTCCAGCTTTAGGTCTGATTGCTGACTTTGTATCACAGGTGTGCACTAATGCCTTTACTGATGAGGAAAACCTTGGACACCAACCATAAAACATCTGCTGCTGGATTCTACTAGAATGGAGCTCCCTTAAACCACAAAATAACAACCCTCCTAATTTTCCTATCTTGTCTTAATTTGAATTCATTCTTTAAGGAAGGAATTGAGTCTTATCATTGTTAATGCAAATAAAAGACTCCTGCAACTTTCCACTAACAGCAAAAAGTCAAAGCAGAAGTAAACTGCCCAGAAAAAGCAATATTTACTACCCTTGTGCTTTACTGAGTAATACATATACTGTAAACTACAGATTACCATGTTTGTGCAATGAATTTCCAGATCCCTCTTCAGGACTGTCAAAAGCAGTTGCTAATATCACTAACATCCATTGACTTCAGAAGAAGTGTAATCAGGACAAAAAGAAGCTCATCTAAGCAAGTGTACACTGTCTTTTAAGAGCACAACTACATCTAGATGAGAAACAATGAACTAAACTTCTAATCCAAAGAAAAGAAAGTATAATTTGTTCCTGTTTTGTTCTTTTCTAAGTAAATATTAAGTTTATAATATTTAATATAATATTAAATATTAGAAATACAAATTGTTAAAAAACAATATATACAACAGCATATACTGACATAACAGTTTTTGAGAGTTCCTCTCAAAATATAACTTTATTTTTATCCATGTAAACAATATCTTATGACAAAACTTATTAAGTGAGGTTCCTTCAAAAAGAACACCTAGACTTCAGCTGGCAGAGAAAAATTTCCAATAAAATTGAGGAGTATCAAGTTTTGGATCCTATACAAGGCTGTGGATTTATCTTTATAAAATACTCAATGGACTGACTAAAGTCTCATCCTTATTAATAAACATCAGGCTTTGCAATTGTAGGTGGGAGATTTCTTTCAGCCTCTGAAGTTTGTTGTCAGAACAATGTCCTCTCAAATTAGTCCTGCAGTACACTTGACTTTTAGTGACTTCAAGTGACTGAAGTTCATTATGCTTTTCTTAAAGGCATTCACTGCTAACTAGTGATTGGGGAGACAAAATAACATGCATTTGAAGCTTACCATACTTTAAACATGTTGCAGTTGACTTAAGGGAGGGCACAAATACTTAACATCTGCAATATTCCATTTCTTGCTTTCTCAAAAAGGATGCAAAAGCACAAATTGGTTTATGATTTGTTCAGAAAACTATTCATATAAAATACACTTATTAGAGGTTTCAATAGCTGAGCTGAGTACAAGCTGTTCTATTTAATTGCATTTCTATAATCTTTCTGGAGGGTAAGTCAAAGAATTGGGGAAGCCAAAGAATTCGGCCTTAAATTGGCTTCAGAAATACTAATACTCCTGGAAAGTTAAACGATAATTTGATTTCAACCATGGCGCAATCTACAATAAAGTCATCTGGCTCTCACAGTCTTGGCCCTGATCAGACTTCTACCAGGAGCAGTGATGTGTAATTCAACTGGAGACAGTGTGAAATGAGCAGACAATCATGTCTTTTGAGTCCACTATCAGCCTCTCCACACTTTCATTTGAAACAAAAGTTTTTTCCTCTTGATTCGTATTACACTTTTCTTCCTAGATATCCTGGCAGAAAACCAGTCTCTCTTTCTCTCTTTTACTTTTTTTTCTTCAGAGGTACATGGAAATTACATAGCACATGAAGAAGCTGCCAAGGACAGTTCAGCTCTAAGTGTCATAACAAGCATCATATTTCATGTATTCCTAAATCAGCCTTGATGTACTGCAGGAATGATCAAATGATCTTTGGCATGTGTGAGTGAAGGACACACCAATATACCATGTCAAAGCTACAGCAGGAAGAAGCTGGTAGGAATGCAAGGAGTTTATGTTCTGGGAAATATTTCAGCCTTGAAACTCCCCAAAAGCCCTCAGAAAGAGTTTAAAATCTTAGAAAACAAGACAGGGAGCTGCATACTTACATCTTTTGCTCATCCTGGATGTCTTTGTGGGTGGTGTCACTTCCAACCTTAACCAAATTCATTGATTCTGTGTGATTTACTTCCAAACTTGCACTGACTGAATTACTGACTCCTTGTTTCTGCCTCCTGCGTTCTCTTGTATGGGCTGTAGAGTAGAACAAGAGCCTCCAGAAATCAATAGGCCTGCAAAGAAGACAAGAGTGTATTAGGGGCCAGGCTGCTGGGATTCCAGGCAGGCACAGAGAACCATGGTCAGTAACAAAAAGGAAGCAGGGAAATGCCTGTGATCTCTGTTACAACACAGAGCACCTTGAGTCTGATAACGCTGCGTTACTGACCGGTAAAGTGAGCATGAGTGTCTGGAGAAATACTGATTAAAATAAAATACAAACAACCTGAGCCCGGTCTTTTGTCTCATCACCACTCAGAAAGCTGGATTGGATCTTTTACACCATTGCTTCCTTTGTGCCTGTCAGACACAGCTCCATCATCAAACTGTATCTGATGTAAAAGTGGATGAATTCCACGTTTAAGAACAGCATCAGTTTGCATTGGTATGTTAGGGAGACTTCCTTGTCATTCCAGGAAGTAGCAATTACTACTCTCATGAGAACAACCTCAACAATTTTACAGAAAATGTCAAAGGAGAGTGAATAAATTAAGAAAGGACATTTTAAACTTTAGTTTGTAAAAACCTGAGCCAAAGCCCACCCAAGACAGCAGGAAAACCTGGTGCAGAACCTCTGCTGGTGCAGCTACACAGCTAATGTCTGTACTCTAGAAGCAGCCTGCAGACAAAAATGGCTCAAGGGACTAATTTGGAGATTGCTGTGTTGTTATCTGTGATATCAGCAAGCTACAGATACAGATGGATTTTTGAAGCAGCGTTTTTCTACCACAGTGGTAGTCAGTCGACAGCAGCAGTTTTTTCCAGGAAACTTTAAGAGAATTCAGAAAATAGGACTGTCCTTACATTGATCTATTTGCAACACATGTCCCACAGCTTTTTTAGCATGTCCTCCCACTATAGATCTTACTTATTCATGTATCCAGCCTCACTTTACTGCATCTCAGATTCTTATAAAGTCTTTTGCATCTTCTTAACTTTCATAATTCTAAAACCAGCTTTCAGGAAAAATCAGGTTTTGGTCTGCTCACAAAATAAGCTTTTTTAAAGCACTTATAGTCCTGCAAATTTTATTTAAATAAAATGTTGAGCCACCCACAATGAGTTTAGGGGTAGTCAGTTTCTGCTGTGATTTACTCCTTTGCACAATGGTTGAGATGGATTGGGACAGAAAGGGCAAGTTCTTACTGCACCAGCTAGAGCAGCAGAGAAGCTTCAGGGCACATATGAAGGGAGGGAGGGGAGGAAGAAAATTCAGAGGGAGGAGCACTGTTCTTTGAGATGGGAGGAGGATAGATAATAAACTCTCATCTCCTTTAGGAGAGAAACACAGGACCAGATGGAACATCATAAGTTAATGTGCTCAAGGGCCCTGCTAAGGCATTCCTGCTAACCTCAAGGTTATTCTATTGATGGCAAATTTATGCTCATTTCTTCATTGGGCAAGACTGGGAAGATGTATTACCTCTCCCTTATTTAAAACTCAGTGATTGCTTGTTGATAATAAAAGCAAAATGATGTCTGTTTCATTCTTATTAAAGCAACCCTTTTACCTAATTAAATCCAGCTCATGTGCTTTCCTTCCTCCCTCCCCCAAAATCTTTAGACAAAACCAACATAGTCAAGACCTTCTTTTGACTTTCATTTTGTTAAAAATGTTGATTTGAAAAAAATAAAATAGAATTTCCTTCAAATGTCACTGAAAGTTAAAAATAGGAAGGTATCAGAAAAGCCTTTTATAGTGCAATTATAACAGTACCACATCACAGTTGAGCACCACAATTAAAATGATCCATTGTGACAGTGATGTGATACATCTCTGCATTTGGTCTTTCAGGAAGCAGAAAAAGAAATAGTGAAATTTTTGTTCTGTCTGTCAACCAATTTTTCAAATGGGTTACTCATATACTTTGAGATGTTAAAGTATTCTTTCCTTCAGATGTTGCGATATGGGTATGTTTTAAACACATTTTTGAGATGTTAAAGTAACATTTTTATATAGCCACCAAATCTGCTAAGACAAGACAAGGAAAACTAAGACTTTAGGGTACATAAGACTTGTATTTAGATCCAAGAGCCACAGTTTGTTTAGAAGACTGTGGCCAGCATAGTTATGTTGCCTTTTGCGAATTAGGTAAGAGCTGCAGGTGTGAAATTACTTTTGATATTTAGATAATTAAATTAATTTAGGAGACAAATTCATGCTGACGTTTATAAATGTGGATGCTGCTACAGTTCAGACTGAAAATGAAATGTGAAAACTCTTTAAAGGTGAAGCATCTAAAGAGCCATTTCTGAACTATATGAATACTGTGTTTTCTTTACAGTGAAAAGCCACCAGAAGAGAACTATTTTCTTCAAAAAACAATCCTGTTACATAAAACATGAATGATTATAAGGGTCCACAGTACACTACAATTTAAGTAAGTTAATCTTAATTTAAAATCAGTGTTAATAAGATATTCAGGAATACTTTATTCTTTTATTCTATGTGAAGTAAGATCAAGGAAAATTGCAAACTTAAAGGAATTTTTAGATGCATTTATTAAATAGATAAAAGGAAAAATATTTACCAAATGCACCAAATCTTGAATAGGTAAGGAATTACACTAATAAATACAAGCCTAAGTTTAAGCCCTTATAGGTATTTGAAGTACTGTGTTGAAAACTGGGGAGACCCCCGTGGCCAGCCTCAAAGACCCATGCTCTTGAAGCTCCCCTCCAAGCTGACTTGGACACGGAATCATCTTTTTGTGATATTAATGTTACATACTCCGAAACTTTTGCAGAGAGGGCTTTGAGAAACTGCAGCTTCTTTTCGAATAGTTCTTTCTGCCAATACAGATGACACAAACTTGCATTCAACAAGATCAAGGTGTCTACCTCAGTGTGACACCAGTGGAAAAACTGGTGTATGGAAAAATTAACTGTGGGAAATGTAGGCCTAGAGAGCTCCCAGGGCCTCGAGCACACAGGCTCAGAGATAGAGATGGATACAGTGTTTGACCTAAGGCCTTGGAGAAGGCTTGGAAGCTTAGAACAGTAAAACTGGCATTTGTAGTTTAAATAGAAATATGTTTTAAGCAAGTAGAAATATGCCTCATATAAGCAAATAAATATGTCAAGAAAGATAGTAGAAACTATTAAAGTTTGGTAATAGAACTTGTTAAAGAGTTGTCAAAAGTAGAAGGTACAGGAATAAATTTTCATAGAGTTGTACGATTGGATAAAAAGAGACACATTGTGGTAGAAATGTAGAAAACATATCAATTAATGATTGGCTTATGAAGATGCTAGAGAACTTTTTAGAAGTAGTTGATTGGATAAGAAATTTATGAAAGACATTTTAACTAGAATTAAGATGGTTTTCTGATGTAATGGCATTGAATGTAACAACCTAAAGGTCTCCCCATTCCCTGATACTGATTTTGCAATAAATCATCTTTTAATCACCACATCAGCTGACCTTGTCTCCTCCATATCCTGAACAATTAACCTCAGGGGGTAAGAGTTTAATTACTGCTTAAGCAACACAGGAGCTCACAGAATAGCATGCTACCAATGTGTTGCACGAATCAACACTGAGTGGAACCAGAGCATACAATAATGACATTTAATTCAGAAAGAAGGCAACAGGGGTAAAAAAAAAAAAAAACAAAAACAAAAAACCCACAGCTATCTATAGTAAGGAAGACAAGGAGCAAGGAGGGATTACTTATTTGCCAGGGCAGAGTAGGCTACTTCATATCATTACATCTGAGATGAAACATTTAGAGAAGAAAAATTAATTCTTGATGTTAATTGTAGGAATAACTGGAATATGGGACAGTATAAAGGCCATTTGCAGAAGGTGTACTTTTGGAAACACCCAAAAATTGACTGAAGAATTATCTGAAATCATTAAAATTTTCTGGTTTTCTACCACCTGGACTGTAACATCAAGACCCAGACAGAAAAATGCCATGCAAGACTTTGTTATCCTGCTGAAGTCAAAGCTGATGACATTCATTGCTCCTTCCTCATTCATAGATCTATTCATTTCATTATAACATGAATGGGGTTGGTCAAGCATATGACCCTTGACAAATCCACACTGTTTGCTCTCAGTGACCTTCTTCTCCTTCATGTGGTGAGGACTGGCTTCCAACAGGACTTGAGCCATAATTGCCTAAAGATGTAAGCAAGGCTGGTTGATCTAGTCCCATATATTTTTATGGGTTGAGATTTCTCAAGTGAACTCTCACTTGGCCATCCAGCATTGTCTCTACTGTTTGAGCACATCTGTGGGCACAAGGCTTGGGAAATGCTGATATAGACAGGGGCATTTTTAAGTCTTCTGTCACTAATTCACCCAGCCCTTTCAGCCATGGGCCATTTTCATCATTGGTTGTTTTTGCTGCTAAACTATCAGTAAGCCTAGCCTTGATGTTTATCATCTGTTTCAGCTCTAGCTGAAATTTTTCTTCTCTACTGCCACCCATGACATCGTGGGCAGCCTCTACATTCTTTCTTTGTAGTCTGCTTCTGTCTCTTACGTACATTCATTTTGCCTTGGAACTGAGTCACATGTTCCTTATTTTGTCAAGATGCGATACGTATCCTCATTTTCCCGAGTCCTGGCATGAACAACATTTTGCTCCTTAAGAGTAATAACTTGAGCTCCTTTGCTCTTCAGCAATGCCTTCTACAGGATCTCACCCATCCGCTCCCCACGAACAAGTCAAAGTCTTCTCTACTGAAGTTGAGTCTCCCCCTTGTTCTTTGTCTACCTCACCTCACTTGAACATTGCTACTCCATGGTCACTGGGGACAAGGCAACCACTGACCCCATCAAAAAACTACATCATCTCAGATCACAGTATTCAAAGTGCTGAGATACTCAGTCCTACAACACTGGTAGTAAAGATTACTCCTGTAAGGCTGGAATCCCAGGGCTCAGAATACTTGTGGAGGAATGTTCACTACATGGCATAAAATGTATTCATATTCTTTTCCTTCCTAAAAAATGGAAGAAATAGCAAAATCTGTACAGCATGTTTGTATGAATTTCATTATTTAGGGGAATTTATATCAGCTTTTGCAAGATAGAGTTATCAATTCTGGCATGTCACACAAATATATTTATTCTTGATAGAATAGAGCACTGAAGGATTTGAAGCTATGCTCTTATCCACTTCCCTTTAAATAACCAGCAATGAAAATTGTACCAGTCTCCTATGAATTCACTGGCAGCTGTTTATTTCTTTATGTCTCACTGTTTTTCTCCACCCCGTTGTCTCTTAAATTGTAAGCTCTTTGTGGCAGGAAAGCTCTTTGTTCATTGTTTTGTGGTGGGTTTTTCTGGACAGCACCCAGAACAACAAGGAATGAGGTTCCTAAGCTTTACCATAATACTAAGCAACATATGTCTATAATTTTTTCTATTTTTTTATCTTTATAGGAGACATTTTAGACCCTTTTTATCCAGCTCAGCTAGACTCTTGAAGCTGCTCCATTCACATCTTTACAAAGATAGTGGTTTCAGCTGCAGTAAGCAGAAGATTGATCCAAATAATCTTGTTCAAATATGTGTAATGTAAATACTGCTCAGTATGTCATCTACAGGTATAATCAGCTTTTTGAAAAGAGACAGAGGCACAAAAAGACGACCATGTTACGGGCTCCTTTTGCCAGAGAAAGCAAACTGATCTTTGTTACACTGAGTGGTTTTGTTAAAAAAAAAAACAGAAAAACAAATGAGAAAGAATACGATGTTCATTGTGATAGAGGAAGATGGTTCTTATTAACTTCCACTGAAGAACTGACATACCTGTACTTCAGTTTTTACAGTAGGTGCTTGGACCTTTTCATTTTTTAAAACTTAGGAACACTAGAATACCAGTGTTTCATCATGCCTTCGGTGATTCACAGTCAAGTAGAAGAAACCTCACCTTTAAAAACATTACACACTCTCCGTAAACATAGGTGGAAAATTTTATGGATGATGAAGGAAGTAAAAACAGATGGTCTCTAAAGACTTCCTCTTTTCACAGGTTTTCACAAACCGTTTCTTCTACAATTATTTGGTAATTTGAGTTCCTTCCGAAGCTTAGCAAGTGCTACCTAAAATTTCTCTACATTTAGTGGTATTTTAGAAGAGAAGCAACAAGTTCTTGCCTCTGGAGATGAGACTACTCAAGTCACCAGAGAGGTGGTCTTACAGTACTGACAGTTTGTCTCATCCCAAATGCTTCAGTGTTTAAGAAAATGGTTTACAGCTATATAATCTATTCAAGCATAACCAAAACAGGCCGGGATTACAAAGAACACTGCTGAATGACTTCATGTTTTCAACTGTGTCTATATGTCTGACCCTTTTTCTTGTGGGGGGTACTTTGAATAGAATATCTTTTTGTTCCAGCAGTAACCACTCTGAGCAAGATATGAATAAATTAGTCACTCCTTTTACCAATGTGAATACATTTGCCAACACTTTTAGGTATCTGAAAAGAAATAATAAGAAAAGTGACCTTTCATGAAGTCTGACTTGCATAATATTTTGTATTTTTGTGCATTTTTCTTGAGAGAATCTCTAATGCTCTGAAATCTGGATGACATGACTCTGTCAAAACTTAAACAATTTAATCCTGTATTACATGTATCTGCAATACACTCCTGAAGCAAATTCACCACATTCACTTTACACCATGACATTCTATCAAAGATCTAAGAACTAGGAAACAAGTATTATAACTGAAAAGCAGCTATAAAGCTCTTGTAGCTTGCACATGCAAAATATTTAAGGTGTGCCTCTCAGAATTTATTTTCATAATTTAATATTTTGTTCCCAGGTCTGCTAGTTTTCCTGAGATGCTCATAGAAAACACTTTAAGACATTACTTCTTTTTAATGCATGTGAAAAAGAAATAGCTAGATAATTTGAGTTCATTCTTAGAGAATTCTGCAAGCAGCAAAGGATTCTTGTGCATCATCTAACAAGGCTGGCTTTTCATGTTTGTTTTGCACTGAGAATAGAGTCCCTCACATCTCTGCTACCTTGGAGTACTTTAGCTATTTCAGCTGAGGACTCACAAGGGGAAAGAGACTAATGGACCAACAATTTTCTACCTCACTCCTTCAGTCCTGGCTGTACCAGAACATCATGTGAGACAGAAGACTGTGCTGCCTTTTCACAGCCAGGATCAATTCCTTTAGAGTGATAAAAATCACCAGTGGTGACAAGTCTGTTTATAAGGGTGATCAGAGGCTTATTCTGTACAGAATGGCTTTTCCATATGAGCAGCTTCTCTGAGATGGTCACCAAAAGTGATAAAGCCAGTGTTTTTCCTGCATCTACTGGTACTGCAATTATTTCCATAACACTAACAAGCAATTGATGCTGTTTACAATTATACTGAATGCAGGTTTGTAGGGTAAGTGTCAAAGGTACAGAAACAGAAACAAAGGAAGACCTAGTGCATGCCATTCTAAATGAGAACATGCAACATAAAATTCACACAGCTTCAAAAGATCCAGGTGTCCACCTAGTGTTCCTCCAAAGCATTAATTTATGGGATGCTCTCAGAAGAGCTCACAGAGCTTTAATCAGATTACAAATTCACATGTAGCCTGAACATCTGGACTAGAGTTAAATAAAACAGATTCAATAAAGTGCTGCACCCTTGCTCTCAGCAAAAAGATGTTCAAATATCATTGTGTCAAAAGAGCAAGGCAGCTACAATTCCAGTTAAGAATAAATTTCTAGGAAGTGACAAATTTCATGTGAAACAACAACACAGAGACGGAATGTTTCTTTTGTCAGACAGGAAACAAAAGCTTCAAGGCACAAAGGAATCATGAAGGATTAATTACTTCACTGATATTGTCTTCCTGAAGTGGGCACTTCAGCAAATCAGCAGTACTTATGATGACATCTACCAAGAAAAACTTAATGCCACCTTTCAGAATTATTCATTTTCACAGACCATGTTTACTGAAGAATTCTTTGTTTTCTCATGGGATTGTGGCTAGAAAACCTAAAATTTTTGATGTTTCTTCTCGCTGCAATGCTCATTATGACCATATAAGTAGAGGAGTTTAATCTAATGAAAGGAACTGGGTGCTACAAGTATAATTACTGAGAGGGTCAGACAACCTGAACTATCCAGGACATCTGTTTGTCTACAATGTGCATACAACAACTTTGTCAGCTAGACATCCAGTTGCCTACATGCATTGCAATAAAAGATTTTGGCTCAGATTGTATTTCAAAGCCATTTTGAAAGTATTCTCTTAGTCCAGGTGGTAAATAATGTTTCTCAGACTTTAGGGGTTTTAAAAGGGTTTAGTTTTCTCAGAGGATGAGCATCACAGAATTGCTGACACCAGAGTACTTGTATACAGACATTTGGATACACACAAAGCAACTGGATAATTATTCTGAACTCTTGCAAATGACGGAAGTTTGGGGTTCAAAGAGATGTTGGGATCTTGTTCAAAATACTCAAGAATAACTGGATGGATCCAGCAAGCAGTTGTCAGCTTGTGAAACGAGTCCTTTTTTATTCAGAGCAAGGAGAAGACAGCTTTCAGACCTGCCCAGAAAGAAAAGAAGTATGTCGTAGTAAAACATCTACTAGAACTTTATAAGGATTTGGACTTTATCTGAAAGAAAAGGGAACAGGACTGTCAGGAAATAATGTTAACAAACAAGACAGATTTGTTTGGACCATATTAAGTCTTGCTCTAATGTCCTTTTTATTGCTTCAAGAACTGCTCTCCTCCTCCCCTAGTAGGCTCAATTTCTGCAGACTGCGAATAAAGACCCAGAATGAAGCAGCCTCAGGAAAAGGAGCAGAAAACAATGCAAGTTGTGCTAAACCCAGCCCCTGGACAGAAATTATTGCTAGCCTAAGTCTGAGCCAAAGAACAAATATTGTTATTAGTAAATTGCAGAGCTTGTGGAGAGGTCACTGGCAAAACAAAGCAGTGCAAAAACCTAGAATTGATGTGGTAATCCATACATGCTGGGGCACAGCAACAAAATGTGCTGACAGGTACAACAGAGACTTACGAAAGTGTTTGTTTTAAGAACACATCTGCAGATCACAATATGATAGATGAATACTTTTTTGCAGAGCTTCATCAATAAACTGCATTTCATTAAATGCTTGACCAAATAGGACAATTAAAAAGATACAAGCATAAGCATGACAAAGGTATCTGTAACACTTCCATAATTCTTAAAGCAGTTCCTGTGATTTATGGTAGCCAAAGAACACTGTGAGGAAGCCTAACTCCTCGAATTATCTGTGGAAGAGAGATGTATGCTTATTTATTTGCTCTCAGTAGATATAAAAAAATCAATCACTTCAGAAGAAATTTCATCAAGAAGAGTATAAGAATGAAATCCCATATAGAATGCCAGAAAAAGGAGAAAGGCAAAAATTAAACCAAAGTTTAATAAGAAAGTGTGCTTTCCTGTAATCAATACTTGCAAAGCAGTAACCAGCCTTTGCAACATTCTTGTTTACAAATTGCATCAGCAGTGCAAGGGAAAAGAGAAAACACTCTAGTCTTGGCAAGCATGTGAATTTTTCAGCAGATCTCTTCTGGATTTAAGGAAATCTGGAGTTTCCTCGGTTTTGCCTCAGAATTTGCAGGAATTCTCATGGAATCTATATTGCTGGGTCATAGAATAGTTTAGGTTGGAAGGGGCCTTGCAGATCATCCAGTTCCAATCCCTCTGCCACTAGGCCAGGTTGCTCAGAGCCTCTCCAACCTGATCTTGAACACTTCCAGGGATGAGGCATCCACAACTTCTGGGAGCAGCACGTTCCAGTGCCTCATACTCTCACAGTAAAGAATTTCTTCCTAATGTGTAATCTCAATGTAGCCTTTTTCAGTCTGAACCCATTTCACTACAAGTGCAACAACTGATATAAGTGAAAGCCATTAGCAATTCTTCTGCTCCAGAAATTTTCCAGTTCAATCCAGACAGCTCCTGCTCTACAAAAGTTATCTATATCAGCTTGCAGTCTATGCAAAAGTAAACCTGGACTTATGTCATTTCTGCAGTATTGGCCCATAGTAAAAGTCGCAGACAACTGTCTGGGTTGCAGTAAATTACCTAGAACATAGAGCTGTATTAGCTATAAACTTACACAGTTCAAATAAACTGTGAAGATAAGGATGCTAAACCTCATTTTAAGGTTGACTGGTGGAAAGAAAATTAGTAGGTTATCTCAAGTTTACATTTAATTCCTTATAATTAATTTAGAGTACATCTAATGGCCTTACTCCAAGAAGAGAGCTACTGTGTTTATTTATAAAACAATAAGTATGTATAATATTTCTTAAATTGTGTTAAGAATCTTTAGCTAGTAAGGAAGCACAGCTTAAGCATTACAGCTTGTGGTAGTCAGTAGGGACAAGGGGAATAATATTACAAACATGCATTGGTGGTACTATGTTCCAGGTTACCAAAGATTACTAAACCCTGGATGTAGAGTTAAGCATCATTAGAATTTATGCATCAAATGTGACCAATTGCTAACGTTTCTGATCTTCATTTACTTAGCTGGATTGCACTGCATCTTGCAATCTCAAAACTGTTCTATAGGAAAGTAGCATCTGCAATACTCTCGTTTGTCTGTACTCAGCTCAATTACTTGAGAGAGCATGAATGCTTTGATTAGGTTTGTTTCATTTAGGTTTTATTGTATTTGATTATCTGTGCTGGTCCAGCACAGAGGGCGCCGCCTTAACGCTTTCCTAGTCCTCCTTTTCCAGTGCTTTACCACGAGGAGGAGCCATAGGGAGCCTTGTGACGAGATAGAAAACTGGAAAATTTATCTTTGAACAGCATTTGCTCCAGACTCGGCCACTGCTGGTACAAGTATTTCAGAGAACTGCTTACAACAACTCTTCTGATCAGTATAAAGGCTGCACTAGACTCTTGTCCTCTGAAATTATCCAATGTCATTTCTATTTAAAAAAAAAAGCCAAAAACAAACCCCAAAATTTTAATCACTAATAAATAGATTAGCTACTTTTCCTAGCTTTTACTCTTTCTCCGAAATGCAGGAAGAATGAAACTAACTGTTAATGCTGGGATTCATGTATAGTCATGTGCATGCATTCAAAGGTCCCTTCTGTATGGGAGGTAGGATTTTTTTCCAAGCAGGAAAGTCTACCAGAAGCTCAAATCTATATTTGAACTGGCTGAGTTCTCTCCAGAGAAGAAGTAAGAAAAAAAATGAATTAGCATATATTACACTCTAGTGTCTTCTAAAAATTTAGTGTACACATTATTTATAAATCTCAAGGGAGAAATTAGTAAAGAATTTCATTTGAAGCCTGTAGAATTTTATGTTATTTCCCACTCAGTTTTATAACAGCTTTACTGTTTAGTTATAGAGATGTAAAATACCAACAGCATACTGTGAACATGCTCTTCAAAGCAACAGTCATGACAAATATTTTACAAGCCAAACACGCTCTGAATTGTTTTAATTTTTTTTCCTAATTCAGATTAATGGCACATTTCATTATGAAGTGAAAAAGGTTGAGAAAATTACCACAATTTTTCACCTGTTAACAGAATATATATATAAAATGCCACTACATCCTTCTTCTTTTCATTCTATTTCTGTTTCATCATTTAACTTTCCCTTTCATAGAATGCAATACTTCAGTTATTTCCTGATATCACTTTTCTCCCTGCCATTTCCATCATTCTCTTTTTTTCCAATATATGATTAGTAGAAATCATCTCACTGTTCATGTCTTTCCATCCTTTTGCTTTTCTGCTGCCTGCTGCTGTCTACCAGCCTGACAACAGGTGCCAGTGACTGGTATGATCTGGACACCTACTTGCTAGGAATTAGAAATAAGCTTGGTGCAATTTCATTGCGTGCCTCTTTAGGATTGCATTTAACTTTGCAAAAGAAATTCCTATTTCCCATCATAACATGTTCCAAAAATATCATCCCAGCATATTCAGTCAAAGGTAAAGTTTTTATTTTAATTACAAGAATTTTACAATTTTGCTTTCTGTGATATAATAAACAGGATAATTTGGAGCACTGAGGTGTTCTACTAATAGCTTTCCTCACTGAAAGCAATGAATCATTGTCATTGCTGAGGATCTCTAGAACATCATAGGAATTGGAGCCATGCATAAAAAAGCTGCTTTCATGGCCATAACTTCATATATTAGATACTCTCTCCATAAAATAGCACTCTATTTTCTTTGTGTACTGCCAAACCAGATCCAAAATCAACAACAGACACATTTAAAGTCTTAAAAGATAAACAATTTCAAATCTTCTGAGAGGCAAACTACAGCTCTTCATGTTCCAAATAATAAATATTTTGATGTTAAGAGAAATATCTGCAAAGCACTCCGCACATGTGACTAAAACCACTGGATAATTAAAGGGTATTCATTGCATACTGGACGAAGGGGACCATTATCCTCTCCTCAACCGAGCATTTCCACCATGACAGAGAGAATAAAATTCTATTGACTTACTGCAGCAACATAAAATTCTTTGTCAGGCACAGTTTGCCCCTTTAAGCATGAGGCAATTCTTGTGGCTCACAGGGCTTATAGCACTGTTGGGATGCACAAATTAAGTGCATAAGTGCAAGAAGAAGGCATCATGTTTTTCAACAAACTTTACCTTGTTGATCAAGAAACAATTTTACTTATTGGTGCAAAATGAGTGCTGTTAGACTAAAGGATGATAACAACTTCTACTCTTGGCTATGCCAAATCCATTTTAAGCAGCTTGGGTTTCTTTTTTGAGCAGAAACAGACCTGACTTTCATTTCAGCTACAAGTCAAGGTCTTTTACTAGTTATGCTCAGGTTCTCCCCATGGGAAGTAAAGGGCCCCAGGACTGCCTTAGTTCATTCTGTAATCAAGCCAGAGCCCAAGTTCTCACTTCATTCATAGTCATAAGATTCCTGATTTCCTTAATGGTAATTCCATGCAACAGAAATGGAAAATGCCATGGTCACCATCATAGGGACATAATTTAAATGTTTTCTCTGTGACTTTAACGGCAAGGGACTTGCATGAAAACAAAAACATTCTAAAATTTAATTGAGAAAAGGCATTTCTATAAACACTCTCCTCTAGGAGAAGCATCTCAGCTATGTGGTTTAACCTGCCTTAGATAAATATTGAATGAAATTATTTAAAGCCACTAGAAACACAAGAGCAAGTCTGATGTTGGGTTAGCGAGGAGCAGAGGTGAGGCAGGACAATAGAGACTGAAGGGGTAATTCAAGAAAAGGAAATAAGAGTAGAGAAAAAAAACTTACAGGAAGAAAAGAGATAATTTGCTGAAGAAAAAACAGGGAACATTAGATTTTAAGTACCAGGATTTCAAAATTTTGACTAAGTATAATAAATAAATTTTCACTTAAATTGACTTTCAAGTTACAGGACTCCTTAAGAGGTGTGTGGGGGTGATTTCCCCTAGGAAGGTACTCCTATTATTCTAATGATGAATAGATTCCTTTATATGACCTGCTTATCAATCCAACTTAAAACAAAAATTATAACTTTAAAACAAAATAAATAATTTCAAAGTAATATACCTCTAGTATTAAAGCATCTAGGTAGCAGATTTACTTCCTTAATCTCATAAGATTTATATGATATAGAAGCATTTTGATCCAATTCATACAGAGGTGGACAAAGAAGCAAAGAATCAGCTCTGTTTTACTTGTTATTGACCACAAAACTGATGTTATCACAGAATTACTGCAGCTCAATACTTTAGCATATCTATTAAATATACAATGGATATAATATAAAATTTTCTAGACCAAATTCATCGGACTTTTTATCATCCAGTCACTCAATATCATGATATCCTTATGCACATCTTTGCCACTAGCCTGTAGCATTCCTTCTTCCTATTGTTCCTATTGTTCCTACTCCATCAAGGGTTGTTCAGCCAGTGGAAGAGAAAAGAGCAGTGTAAAATATACTGACCTGGTTTTGACTGGGATAGAGCTGATTTTATTCCTTGGAACTGGCACAATGCTGTGGTTTGGACTGAGGTTGAGACAATTTTTGATAACACACTGATGCTTGTTGCTAAGTAGTGCTTACTCTAAGTTAAGGATTTTTCAGATATGCCCTGCTAGGGAGGAGGTGCACAAGGAGCTGGGAGGAAGCACTGCCAGGAAAGCTGACTTGAGGAGACCAAAGGGATATTCCATAACACAGACATCATGCCAAGTATGTAAACTGGGGGGAATTGTCCAGGAGAGGCCAATCACTGCTTGGGGCTGGGTACTTGTCAGTGGGGCAAACATATTCTGCTCTGGTTCATGGGTTTTACCTCTCTTTTTGCTTTCTCCCTTATCATTATCATCATCATCATCATCATCATTAGCTTCAGTTATTAAGCTCTTCTTACCTCAACCAGACGGTTTTACCTTTTTTCAGATTCTCCTTGCCATCCCATCATTTTCTCAGTGTATGTGCTGAACTAGTTGCCAGCTGGGGTTACACCAAGACATCCATACTGACTAAAATTGACTACAATTTCAAAACTAAACTTGCCTAAAAGGAGAAACAATGCAAATAAGAATTACAAAGGAAAAATGTTATATATTAGGGTAGCTTCCAAGAACATCATCAACATCCCACAAAACCACTAGCTCACATTTAAAGAGGAGTCACCAGCCTCTGACACCTGAGCTGTGCAAGCAGTTCAAGCAAAGCTCTGAGATGGACCTACATCATACCCTTGTAAACAGATTTATGGTGGCCTAGAGTCTGCTAGGTCATCCAAGCCCTGGGCTATGGGAGGAAATGAATTAGCAGGACTCGGTCTCCAAATTACACTGGGTACAAGCAGAATGCCCTGCTGCACTTAACTCCAAGCCAACTGTGATTTACTGATAAAATTGCTTTGCTGGTCACCATGTGGAAAGGTGAAGCAATGAAGGAACTAAGCATCACTAAACATAGTGATGCAGTCCAAATGTAAATGTTTCAGCAATCATGCCATCTCAAAGAGTGACTGCGTTCTGAGCCATGTCAGCTCCACTATATTTGTGGAGAGAGTAAATCAAAATGGGAAACTGGTCCTGCTAAGAGGTTTTCTTGTGAGGGTTATTTTTGAGCTGCATCAGTTCTCTGATCTGGTTCACTGAATGCCCACACAAATACCAGTGTCAGCACTGCACAGCGGCTGTGCAAGGGTGATCACAGACAAGCAGAAGCAGAGAATGCTGCTGCTTACAATACATCAAGCCCCAGAGAATCTCACACATGAGAAAAATATTTACTACAACAATTTGTTTGATAGAGTACAAAGCTTGTGATGCAGTCTTTTGCCTACTGGAACCATTAATAGCTTCACTTTCTTCTGTCAACAAAAAAATTGTGTTGGGACTTAATATCTTCCCCTAGCTCTCTGTCAAGTTTCATTTTAACATGCTAATTGATGCAGATCACTGTCACTTTATAATATCCATCCTAGAGGAGCCAGGTAACAGCCGCATTTGTACCTACTTATATGTATAGTGCTTCCTGCAAAATAAGACATTTTAGGAATATAAACAGCCCAAGACAGAGAGCATACTAAATCCCTCAAGGCTATGACAGAAACCAAAACCAATCCCCCAGAGGCAGTGCATTAATACTTTAATATCATAAGCTGACGTAACTGCTGCTGACAGAAGCAATCCCACTGCTTGTCAGGCCCCCTCACAGCACGAGCGTGCATTCGTGTGTGTGACGAAAAGGGTAAGTTGTTTGATCTGGGTCACAGTCACTCATTATTCATTTACTTACTAGGTTTTGCCTGGTTAATTGTAACTCAAGATCAATTCCCTGAGCTGGGTCAATGCACAGCCATGAAAACAGCCCTGTCAGCAGAAAACAAGGCACGGGAGTGAACTGGGAGGGACTGAGGAAAATAGAAGAACTGCTCCTTTCAGTAGTGAGTTTGCTTATTCTGGCTTAAAGTTTAAACTGAGAAATGATGGCGCAAAATATATATATATTTTTTTTTTAATTTCAAGTGAAAGCACAAAAATAGGAGTGCCAGTTCCTTGGCAAAAGGGTCTGATGAGCCCACAATGAACATCTGCATCATTTAAGGTTTCAGGAAACTAAAAGGGACTCCAGCTTAAGAAGATTTCATTTCCTTAAATTAACAACAATTTTGCCATTTGTTGATTCATATGTAAAATAAGACTCCTGCAACTACATCTCCTGATTGAATTCCAGGCAATAATGTTTCTTTACCAGGTGCTTTTAGTATGAAAAACCAGTGGAACTCAACATATCATTTTAGATGCATTCAAACAGGATTTTCTCATTTCTTGCATTTGCAGATCAATTTTAATGGCTATCTTGACAAAGTACCAACAAATGAGATATGATACGTAACCTTTCACAAATAGTTGCAGCACTTCAGAACAGGAGGATGAGAATGTATGCATCCCACAGATTGTGAATAAGGCTTGCAAATCTTCAACATATTTGAAAACATACAGGACTTTCAAAAGCTAAATATATAGATTTTCTGGTTACCATGTAAAGCTCCACAAAATATCTTTGAGATTGCCTTCTATGTTATTTTCTAAAAAAAAATAATTATTTGCAATTGTACTTTTGTTTCTGTTCTGGTTAAACATCTTTAGAATAATATTCCTATTCAGTTTAAATGTTCATTCAATCAACCAAGCAAGAGGATGAAGAAAGCTTAGCAATTTCTGAACACCAATACACTGGTTAGAGAGAAGAGGCCTCAAAACAAGATTGCCAAGTAGTTTGTTTAAACCTGAAACTGTGACTTGTAAGAGTAGCTAAATGCCAATTATAAGAAGTACAAAAGTTATGATGATGATGATACACTTGAGTTAAGTCCTTCAATAGCAGTATAGTGCCTAACTAATTACAGTTGTTTCCAGACAGGAGGCTTAGCCCCTCAGATACTCCTTTGTAAAAATATTTCAGTGAGATAGGCCTAAACTTACAGTCCAATACATAGGATCTTAATAAAAATTATATGTATTGTCCAACCTTACTGAATGCTAAGAGTTTTGGAAAGATTCATAATTCAAGAAAGAAGAGATTATATTTTTATTAGATGAGGTTAATCTGAAGCTAGATGTGATACATTAATTTACATTAATGGTAAAGAATGGCAATGGTTTGGAGTAACAGGGATGTTTTTGAATGGAACATTAGGGCAAAGTGTAAGGTGACAGAGACAGCTCAAGGCATGCACCAGGTAGTCAGTGGAGGTGACTACTGAGAATTGTGGACCAAGAACTTGGTATTTTAGATCCAAAGTAAGCACAATGCTGCAAAAAGCTAACCCTCCAGAATTAATGATTGCATGAGAATGAACCAGCAATCCAGCCAAGAAAAGTGGACTGTAATATCGTAGCTGCTGTCTGGGTGAAAATAGGACGGCGGACGGAGACGAGAGATCTCTATAAGCTGAATCCTAAAACTTAACTTTTATTACAAAAGGTAGGGGCGAAGCTTGGACCCAGCTTAGAGCTGCTTGCAGCAGCTCTGAGCTGGCCCACGTGGGGGAGGAGGAAAGGCTGAGGGACAAAAGGCCCAGGTGAGGGAGGACAAAGCAAGAGAGGGGAAGAGAAGAGGTAAGAGAGTTAAGAGGCAAGAGGCAAGAGAGTAAGAGCGTAAGAGAAAAGAGAGCATAAGGGGCAAGAGAGGAGAAGATGTAAGAGAAGTAAGAGAGGAGAGAGCAAGAGAGGTAAGAGAGGAGAGAGGTTAGAAAGTAAGAGAGATAAGTTCTGGTTACAATGCAATAAATCTTTTTCTATGTTGAATATTCTAAATTCCACTAACCAATCTCCTGTAACATACAAATTCTACAGTATTTGCATACAGCCAATAAGAATCCTTACATTAACATACCTATCACCAACCAGAGGGTTTTACATATCAAACAAGGGGATTACTCAACCCGGACATACCAGCTAGGGTTTTGGTATGTCGTTCATTTCAATTCCATTCACAGTTTCCACATTTTTAAAATCTTCCGTGAGGCAACCACATTCAGGGGGCTTTCCTGTTCCATCCTTCCCTACAGTGGACTATAATTTATTAGCTCCTGATTAAGTCTCATGTTTATATTTCTCGGTTGGTAAAAAACTCTGCTTAAGTAAATAGATCCAACTGTAACTAATTCTTGAGCGTCAGGAACTGAGCCTACCTTTCATGCTGAAGAAAAAACAGGGCCCACGTAATCAGAAGGTTCCAATGACATCAGTGATTAATGCCCTTTGCTAATATTGTAGTTTTCTACACTGTAGCAACAAAACTATGAAAATGACTCTTCCGCATGTCTGAAACAGGTTGTCATTATCAATGCAAAATCCATGCTAATATCATCACAAAGTAAGTCTTGCAGGATTTATTGGACTGGTTTTCACGGGGAAAAACCATTTGTCATGGAAATCAAGTTCTGAATAATAAAGTACACAACACATCCACTTTCTGGATAAACATTTCCATCAAAGAGAGAACAGCTGCCTTGTCATGGTAAAGAATTGCAGGTATTCAACCCCTTAATACTGAGTTCATTCCAGTAACATTACAAAAAGCTTATTTTAGAAAATCTACAGGAAAAACAATCACACACCGAGCACAAAGACTACAGAAATTATTGCAAAGACGCAAGAATTATCATCATCGAAAAAGAAAAAAAAGATGATTGTGCTGGTCAGACTGTAGAATATTGCACAACTGAAGAACAAGAAACTGGTGATGCAAATTTCCTGAAGAAACTGGTGATACAAATGATAGAGTGATCACCTCAGTATATCAAAATCAGTTTTAATTGTGTCAACACCATTCTTCCCTTCCACCACAAAGTTATGCAAAACACTTCTTGTTCAGACTTGTATCAACACATCAGAGAACCTGCAATTATGTTGAAACACACAGCACAGAAGTATAGATTACAATAGGCAATCATTAAGCAAACAAAATATCAGGATCTGGGGATCTGAAAAGTTAGTGCATGATTTGGTGTTTCGTAAGAAGGGCCCAGTGTTTCCTCTAGTGCATACATACATGTCCATATATAAAGGGACAGAACAAAAGTGTATAACATTGAACCACACTGAAAGCTGTAAGGTTTGTGACCTTGCTCCCCCAAGATCACAATTCAAAAAGAATACATTGCAAAGAAGAAACAGTTAAAAACATGCTAAGAAAATAAACCATATCACATGTCATATCATATTATCATATGTAAGGAAAAGATAACACCACCTATGGGATAGAAAGAGGTTTGTGTGATTCATAAAATGGGGGAATGGTTATGTTTTATCTCACCTGAGCAGTGAGATGAATGCTAGGAAGTTGAAAGGAAAACTAGAGAAGAAAAAAGAGAAAAGAAAAAAGGAAGGAGGACACCTGGAGGTATAGGTTTCTAGAGACAGACACAGCAAATTGCACTCTTGTAGACACAATATATGGATTGTGATCTGTATCCTAGAGAGGTGTTGAGAAAAAGAAGTCGCTGAGGTTATGATTTCTCTACGCCCCTCTCTGTAAGCACAGAATACAGCTGGTGCCTGTATTTAATTATATAGAATGCAATCTATCTTTGAATGCAAAGATGTCTTTTTGCAGTCTTCAGGCAAAACTGAAAAACGTTCATGCATTTTCAGAACTTCCAGTGTGACTTTATTAAAAAGCCTGGCCTATTTAAACTGACATATATTCAGCATAAAGAAATTAAGTGATATTAAACTTCTAGGCAGTAGCAGAAAATGTGAAGATGAACTAAAGGAAAGAACATAAGAATTTTACCCAAGGATAAAAGTGCAGCCAGGAAAAAAATCTTCATCTTACCATTAATAATAAAATGCTAGAGATGGCATTGCCATGAGGGACTTGTTTGTCAAACAATAAATCTGGAGCAACTTACTAAATAAGTCCTCTAGGGAGCCCTCTCTAGATTCATTACTTTAGTGCTAACAATACTACTACAGCAAACTTTCAATTGATATTCATTACATTACATTTCTGTAGTGATTTTTCTGGCCTTTACAAATAACAAGACTAAAATTGTTGTGTCCATAAGGTTTCCATTTAAAAAAAAAAAAAGGGTTCCTGTAACTTGACAAAGCAAATGCTAGCATTTTAGAGCCCAATCCTCCACTTATTCACAGAATAAGCCTTGATCCTTTATCTCAGAGCAAAACTTAGCCCAGTTTGTCTTTATATGTTCAAAATACTGTCTCTAACAAGTTACATGCTTATTAGCCGTAAGTTTTGCTTGATTAGGGGAAAATAAGGATATAGATCAACAGAACCATTTACTACAACACCTTCAGGAGAGTACTTTTAAGGTCTTCTGCAAGTGTGAAATAATTTCACATCACAGTCTGGTGTAGTAGAGATGGAAATTGCTACTAAGAAGCTAAAACACAAATAAATATCTGCTCTGAGTAGGTCTGCTAGAACTGTAAACCAGTAAAGGTTGTTTCTGAAATTGAGAAATGCTAGGCTTTTGGATCTGTAATCAAGAGTAGAAGTCATGTATCAAGTCAAAGAACAACACTCGTTCTTGAAACCCAAGGCTACCTTAGGAAAAGTCAGCTACATGTGATTTGACCCAGGTCACACATCATGACCTTCACAGTATGAGGGGAAAAATGTCCCATCCTGATTGTTAGTCCCTAACAGTTACATACTATTTGGAAAACTGCAATCAAACACTTTAGGAAGGAAAACCCCGCAAGTCATTAGCAGCTTCAAAACATTTATCTTTGAGGCGAGTCTTAAATGCATTTACTTTTGGGGAGAAGTGGGAGAAAGCCCCAGGACTAAAAGGTGATTTTATTAGATGTCTTTTGAAAGGAAACTAACAGAGCAGGGTACCTGAATTGTGAGGATCTTCAGAGCACCTAGGCAAACACAGGAATATCTTTCACAGAGCAGGTGACACCGGCAAGGGAAAATTAAATATGCTTTCAGGAGCTGAAGATGAAAGAGCAAAAGCTGAGCAATAAATAGTGATCTCTTTTAAGTGAGATAGGGCAGACACTAGTGCTCATTCTGCTCTTACACAGTGCCAGTGCCACTGAGATACAGACACCAAGCCAACCAGCAGCCTGCCAGGTGATTTGTGTGTACAAACAACAACATAAACATTTTAGAAGCTTCCTAAATAGAAAGTTAATACAAAAAGTGACTGTAATTAATGATGGAATGTCCACTACAAGCTGCTTTTGGGGGAACTAAGACAAGCTTATGACCTTTGCCCGTGAAAGAGTTCTGGTTTCATTTCAATTTGTTTTCCATTGACTGCTCTGGTGACCTTGGCTGACCACCAGTTTTGCGCCACAGTTGGTTCCATTTCTGACCGTGCAGAAACTGTCTGGTGCTCTTGTTACCCTTGTTGTGAGTGAGTTCAGGGTCCCGAGCTGCTCCTAAAGCACCTTTAGACACTCACAAGTTGAAGGGACCGGATGGGATTTATCCAAGGCTACTGGGGGAGCTGGCTCACTAAGCTGCTCGCCAACATTTATCATCAGTACTTTGGGAGCTAGAGGTGTTTAGCCTGGAGAGGAGAAGACTAAAGGGTGACCTTACCAGTCTACAAGTGCCTGAAAGGAGGTTGAAGCCAGGCAGGACTGGCCTTTTCTCCCAGGCAACCAGTGACAGCATGAGAGGAGGTAGCCTCAAGCTGCACCAGAAAAGCTTCAGGTTGGACATTATGAAGAATTTTTCCACGGAAAAAGTGAAGACGTTGGAATGGGCTGCCCAGGGAGGCGGTGGCGTCACCATCCCTGGAGGCTTTCAAAAAACAACTGCAGGAATTTCAGCTTAGGTGGTGCCATGGTTTAGCTGACAAGGTGGTGTGGGGTCTCAGATTAGACTCGGTGATCTCAAAGATCTTTCCCGACCTAAATGATCCTGTGATTTCCGTGCACAGCTTCGGAGCGCGGCCGCTTTTACGGACGGCGCAGCGCTCGGCCCGGCCCGCCCTCAGGCCGCCCTCTCCGCGGCCATGGAGGCGGCGATCAGCCCCGGGGCGGGGTTTGCCGTCTCCTCCCCTCCCGCCTCCTCCGGTGATGGCGGCCCCGGCGCTGACCTTCGTCCGGAGGCTGTGCTGGCGGTCGCCCTGCGGGACAAGGTGGGTGCCGATCTCTCCGGGGCTGCCGGCGGTGTCCGTGCCGGGGCCGGGCAGCCCCGGGTGCCTCCCGGCGTTGCTCGGTGTGCGGAGCAGGTGCTGCCCTGCCCGTGCCGCTGGATGAGCCGGGCTGGCGTTCCCAGCATGGCCCCGGCCTTAGTGCACCGGGCCGGGCGCCGCTCTCGTCCCGCTTACGGGGGAGGTGGTTTCTGCTAAAGTTAGGGTCCCCTCCGGCCGTACCAACCACGTTAAATGTTTGGACACAGCGTGGGAGTGCGAAACCTTTGTTTGATGCCTTCCTGGGGCGAATACTTCACCACCGTAAGAATTGCTGGTTAGGCTGAGGGTTAGGTGTCTGAAACCGTACTGAAATGTGTAAAAGAGTGTGTGCGTTTGGGCCTTTTCTTGTTTTCTGTATTTTATTTTATCAGTCCCACAGATCATATAAATGGTTTGGGTTAGAAGGAGCCTTAAAGTTTATTCAATTCCAACTCTCCTGCCAGAGGCACCTTCCACTGGACCAGGTTACTCAGAGCCAGCCTGGCCTTGACAAAACCCAGCTTAATTGTGTGTCCAGCTACTTAGGGCTTCTTGCTAAGACTATTCTGGCTTTCCAAATAATCACGCAGTTTCATTTACACCTTTATTCCATATTGCCTTTATTGTTTCCAAATGAATTGTCATGTGCAGGAGCGTGTGCTGCAGAAGCTGTGCGCCTTCAGGGTTAGCTGGGCAGTGGAAAGCAGAAGAGGTGGCTTGAGTTGCAATTACACTTGGAATTGTGTGATATACATTTTTATTGAAAATGGCTAAATTGGAAATTCCACTACCAAGTTGTTTGTATGTGTTGCTTGTAAAGTTGCTCTTATATGAATAAGAATCACAAAGTATGCCGATTCATGGAATTTCCTCTTCTGATTAAAAATAGCTTAACACTCAAGAAAAAGCAAGGTGTGTTAAGTAAGCTTGGTAATCTAATTCCTATATAGAATAGTGAAACAGACATCATCATACCAATAGATTTAAAGATGTGTGATACTCTGGTAACAACATTCAGATTTGACTGTTATAATGCACACTTTGATAAGTGAAATGCTTTTACTCAAGTATCCAAGTATGTCTGTTAGACATGAGCACATCTTAACCAGAAGACTGTGAGACATTTATGCGTTAAATTGTAATATTTTTCACCCTAAACTTTGTAAGAAATTATTTGAAGTAAGTACATGAAAATCATAAGACAGAGGGAGAAACAAAGAGAATTGTGTGACTTCTGCCCTCACTTTAAAAAAAGAACTCTCCATGCAAGCTTTCTCAGCTAAATATTACTAATTTAATGTAGCTAAGTTGTTACAATGAGAGAAAACAGTTCTAAATTGGGAAAGCACATAAAAGACTGGCCTGCTGATCATCATTAGGCTGGTGGAGTCAGATTTATTTGAAATGTCAAGGTGCTGTATGAGACAGCAGTTCATAAATCAGTATTAATAATGGATTCATGTTTTTATTATTTAATCAGATATAATAAAGAAAAATAGTGCAATTTTTCTAATGCTGGAGCACCGGAAGGGTGAGCTTTATTTTCTGGATTAGCAATATACAAGCAGAATTTTATCAAAGACACTGGCAATGTTTCTGTGCCAGTGAATTTAGGGAGCATTTTTTGAAGTATAAACTTGAAAAAAAAAAAAGAGTTGTATCCTTGGAACACTGAAAGAGAAAGATTTGTACAAATATAAAGGCAAAATGCAAGAATTGCTCTTACTTTGTTTTGGTTTGTTTCTTTTTCTAAGGAAGACATCTTTCAGACATGGAAATTTTAAGTTCCACAGGCTCTTCTTGTCCTGCTTTGTTCCAGTATATAATACTTGGAGTTTAAATTCATCTGAAGAGAGGGAATGCTGACACAAATGCACATTTAGAAGAGTCTTAACTGGGGTTGTATGCATTTGCATTCAGATCTTTGAGGCTGGAGGCCCCACAGCATCGCTGCCGTGAAGCCGTGCCTGCACTTAGGGCAGGTCAGACCAAGGGCACTGAATGTTTGCTGCTGGGGAACCTGCATCTGTGCTGTCCTTGTTTTGGGGGGTTCCTTTGGGCTAGCTGTAGTGTGATCCCAGTGCTGAATGCCTGTCAGTGGCTGGAGGATGTCTTCCAGTTTTATGTGGTCTGGGAGGGATCTGACTTGTGTGTTCCAAGCACAGGGAGGGGAGTTGGCAGCAGCTCAGACACTTCCTTCAAGAGCACTCTCCTGATCAAATCAAGGCAGTAACAATACTCACTCCCAAACTTCCTAGTGTGTTCCTTGGTACTTGTATTTCAGCAACTTTAAAGGAGGTCAGATCTTGTCAAAGATCAATTTCCCATGAGCTACTCTTTTATTTCTCAGAAAAGCCTTTTTCAAAGGAGCGCTAATAAATTCTGGTCTTTAAGTAAAGTGAATTGAAAGCCAGTTAATTTTTGCTTACACTGTTGGCTTTTCCTTGCTTCTGTAGCCTTGTTGGTCTCTCCCTGTGCCTGGAATACTTCCTGCTCACAGTAAATCTCTACTGCAGTATCTGGTTTTCAGCTTGGGAGGCAGCATTCTTAAGAGTTCAAGTTCACTTCCATCTGTCTCTTGAGCAGCATTCCAATTCTCTTCTTGGGATCCCCTCATCGTCTCATGACAAAACATCTGGATGTTTACAGACCACCCAAATGGCAGGAGCTCAGGTGTTCCAGCACAATACAAAACAATCCTTTTCCAGTCTCTGCAGCCTTTTCGTACTTCTGCCTGGGAGTTAATTGATCCTGCTCCCTGAATTGCTTACTCTTTACTTGGTAGTGCAGTTGCATTTCTTGGTCATTGTATCAAGCGCCCTTTAATAGATTTATGGCAAAGCAGGACATTATAACCCTTCCATCTTTTCCTTTACCTTTCTCTGCAGACCCATAGACCCACAGAAAAGAGCTATGACTCCCTAAGCCAGTCAGATGTAAAGTCCTGGGTCTTTAGGGCTCAGAGGCTTTGCTTTGCTGTGAAACTGGGCTTTTATGAGGAATTTGCTCCACTGAGGGCAGAGGAAGAACTGATCTCTTGCAACTGAGAGATTATTTCTTGCTTCATCAAACGACTGTGCTCAGGGGCCTCCTTTGATTAGAAGCAGTTCAGTATTCCAGGTCATTCCCTGAAAAGACTTCTTGTTTGCTGTTAATGATGTATTACCTGCATCACAGGTTTTTCTTTGCTTCTTTTTAGTATGTGAGGAGCCTATAAATACATTTTTCCACTTCTACAGACATGCAATAAAGTTTCCTGCATTTGAGGAGAGCTGTGGTTGGCAGCACACCCAGAGGACATGTAAGCCTTTCCTTGTAGAAAACCTCTTTGAGGCTACTGCCATCCTGGAGGTGACCAGTAAGTCTCGTGGTATCCCCTTTTCTGTTTCTTTTTTCTGTGTTTGGCCTCAAAGAGAGTCTGCCTTGTATCCCTGTGGTGGGAAATGTCCTTTCCATCAATCCTATTCAGATAGTTGTGGTTGGGTATGGACATACAAATTTTAGGAACTTTGTTCTGATGTTTTCATGCTGGCTGAGCAAAAAGGGCACTGTTGCATCTTTACCACTTTCCCCCCACCAGGCCCTATTTCTGTATTGTAGCAGCTTTCCTTTTCTTTCCAACTGTCTGCTGTCATCCCTAGTCCAATTCCCTTTACAAGGAGAAAGGCTGGGTTTTTGTAGTGCTGCTCTCAAGTAATAGATCAGACTATATTCTCAAAAACCCTGTTTGCAAACACTCCTGAGTCTCCTGGGGGTCTGCGCCAAAACCTCTGGTGCTAGCAGTGGAAGTTGCTTTATGCCTGGAACTTCTCCCCAGGGGAGTTGGGTCTTGTTTCCCTCCTGATCTCAGTGAGGTATAGGCAGCAGATATCCTGCAGCCTCACAAACATCTGCCTGCCAATTTCCCAGTCCACTAGCAGTTGAATGGGAATGCATCCTGCCTCACTGGCATGGGAAATGTGTCCACATACAAGGGTTACAGACCCTGATCTACACCAGGGAAGCCCTGTGAAATATGTTTTTTACTCCCTGCTGCTGTCTTATACAGGCTCTTGCATTTTGGTTTCTGATTCTGAAAGTTGTGCCTCTAGGTGCTGTATTTCAGGCTGCATTAGTGTGCAGACTGAAATTCCTCAGCTCTTTGCTATTCCCTATCAACCAACATCTTTTTCTGTGACAGATGTCCATCTATCAGCTCTCCTTGGCTTGTGCTGGATTCTGTAGTGCTCAGGTACTCTGCTCTGCTCCTCCTGCTCAAGATAACCATGCTAATCTTTGCAAATTTCTCTTTGGTAGGTCAGATCTGTAGTTCTAGTTGGTGTCTGTCATCTGAGTTTTGTGGGTTGCAGACACTTGCCTGGCCACCAGAAAAGCAAGCAGAGCACATATCTGCCTATTTTTTTTCCCTAAGCTTAGTCTTTTCTGTCTTGGTCAAAAGGAAGTTTAGGGAGCTCATCGTACTTTCCTTACGTTTGAAGTTGCAATTTAATTTTTGTTTTGTTTTATATATTAAAGAAACAACCTTCTTTCCTTTCTTGAAACCTTGTGCCATTTGACTTTTGGAGTAAGTTTGTTCAAAATACAGATAAAATTAACTTCCCCTAGCATTTGTAAGGTAACTTACAGAATCTTTTAGAAAGACTCTTCATATCACCAATGAATCTTGAATTTTTCTTTAAGGGACAGGGTTCTGAAACACAGCCATTGGAATAAATTAATCCACTGTGTTTTGAATATTGGGCTTAACTAGTCAAAGGAATGAGTAACTAAATCTCCTAATGAGAGACTTTCTCTGCAAATACTCGTGTTAATTGCAGGGATTACTGCATCATGTTTGCTCATGGTGGTTTACCAATACAACTTAAAAGAGAAAAGGTAGTGGTGAGATGATTGGATGGTTTTACAGAAAAGTGTCTTGGTAAATTTACATCTTTATTTAAGCATACTCTTAAACTGTTTTGGATGGAAATACACACAGCAGTTAAAATCAACAAAATGTAGTCCAGGGCACCAAGTTGTGTATAACTGAGCTGGATTTCACAGTTCATAACGAATATCAAGCCAAGGTGCCTGGAAGTCCTGAGGATGGATTGTCATGTTACACAGCTTTCTCAACAATCCCAGTTCTCTAGGACTCTGTTCATATGTGAGATGCTCCATCATTGTGCTTCTTTTCTGGTCTCTCCAGGTGGGACCATGTCTCCTGTACTATGGAACTCAGGACTGGATGCAGTAGTCCAGGTGTGGCCTCACCAGTCTTGAGTAGAAGAGATTCCATTCTTAATTATGAATAAAAATTATTTGTTAAGGATTAGAAATACTGTGTTGTATGGATTCTTGGTTATTCTTTGCCCCTCCAAAAGAGTGGCTACTATTTTTCTGGTGAGGTGTTCTGATAATATTTTTTTCTGGTATAAGGTATGTAGCTTATAGAATGGCCAATAATTCTTGAATAATTTGGTCCTTAGAAGCTAACCATTAATCAGGATAAATTTTGAATTTCAAATATGCTGTCATTTCATACCATGATACAATACTTGCAAAATTCTTAATGCTTCAAACATGTCAGTATAGTCAGCCTGTTTCTGAAACAAAAGAATCTGTTTGGTTGTGTGTTACTTTTCTTAATTGCCAGTACAATGTCAGATGAAATACACTTTTATTCAGAGGAAGAGCTTCCAACTTACATGGGTTGTCTGCCTCTTTCCCAGATGAATAATTGTTCATGATCTCTACATTGATAGCAGAAGCCAGTTTGACTCTGCCTGTTTTGCATCCCCACTTATATCTGGCACAACTCAACACAATCCTGTGACCTCTGTCTTGAGAACTGCTGCTCTAGGTGCACCTTCTAAATGCTATAATTTAAGCTTTTTGCACTGTCCAGGAAGACATGACATGAAGTCCCTTGGTATGTGTGTAATTTCCATTTCAGATTATCAGATTTTTGTTGAGTAAATTGCCACAGGTCTTTAAAGACAACGTGTTGGTCTGTTTGATTGGGAGTGCTGGAAATACTGACAAAACCAAGAGCAGTGTGCTACTTTGTGTTTAGACCTAAAGTGTTTAATTCTAATCTGTCTGAAAGAGAACTAGATTTGGGCAGGATAAGCCATTGGCAAATACTGCTTTGTTCATGTTTTGTTCAGCATTCATTTAATCCATCCCTATTGTACCTAGATGTCAGGGATTCAGGAGAGAAAATAAACCTCAGACAAAATCTTTGTTTCCTTTCACGGATTCAGCTGCACTATGAGGGGTGTCAGTGGGTGTTCTGATGTGGGTGGGAGCTGCAGGAGCTGGTTGTGTCCTTGTCGAGAAACCTACCTGTGCTGGCCATAAGCCATTAGTATTAAAGTATATGTTTTCTTGCTCTCCATCCAGCCAACAAGATTTGTCCCTGCAAGCCAAATCAAAATGGCTTTTTCCTTTCTCCATTAGCAGCAAAATGATTTTGAGTATTTGTTCATTTTGTTAAGTCACCTTGGATAAGGATGTGTAAGGAATATATTTGAGTTTGCTACTCTCCAAATTCTACAATAAACTCTGTGATTCTCAGCAAATGTTACACGTATTAGTATTGCAGTTCGATGTTTTTTTCTGCTAATGTTCTTATTTTTAACCTTGAAATGTGTTTCAGAGAAAACCTACCTGTAAATCTTCCTGCTTTTAGAGGCGTCTTACATGGACTGAGCATATAGGGGAGGTTCTCTCATGATTTAGCCATTCACCCTGTCCAGTCAACTTAAGTAAGCTGGAAAGAGATAGTTCTTGTGGAGATTTCAGGAGATGATCCTATTGTCCCTCCCAGCAGCTGAGATGAGTGCATAAATAAAATAAAATTGCATGTACAGAGCACAAAGATCAGACTGTTTCATATCTCAGTGAATGATAAGCTAGAGCCTTCATTCTTAGCTATTCTTTAATATTGAAAAAGAAACTATCAAGCACAGCTGAGCCACTTGCACTAAACAACTGTGATTCAGCACTTCAATTTGCCAACAGACACATAATTATCCTCTAGTTTTTATGTGTCAAAACAGTGTAGGAGTGTAAAATAGTAAAAGCTGATAAGGATTTATACACCAAACTTGTGTTTAGAACAACTCTTGAAACATTTTAATGTAAATGGGAAAATAATTGGACTTTCATTTCTTTCTGTTTGTTAAAGTATCAGTAAGTAGATTGTTATAGAGTATTTGAATGGATGTTTTCTACTAGTTAGATACACTGGAAATATGAGAGCACTAGAAACATTCTTATTGCCTAATAGCAATAAATTTTTGTTAATCCATGATGCAATATAGTGGGGTACTGCCAGGGACTGTGCTGGTGGAACAGGAAGGGATAGTTGTTTCCTTACATCTTGGGGAGTTTTTAGGAAGGCTGGAGTTCTGTCTACTGAGTCATCAACTCCTTCATGGTGTTGCCATGGTTAATAAAACATGGTATTTCCCCAAATGGACCAAATGCATTGATTTCTAGAGAATAAATTTGACACTGATAAGACCCCATCAATGGAACAGGGACTATGAGCCCACGTGCAGGAACTCTGAGCAAATGGAACAGCATTGTAACCAGCAACTATTAAACTAATTTATTAAATGCTTTTAACAAATTTGTTCTAACATGCTCTGGTCAGATCTGTTGTTATCTCAACCCTTTTGTGCCCCACACTGGGCATTACAAAGGACTGTTGTGGTTTAATCTTAGCTGGAATACTGTGCAGCCACTCACTCACCACCTCCCTTCTCCAGTGGTTACTCCACATTTCCCAGCATAAGAGAAGAAACTTGAAAGGACAGACCTAGAAATAAGAACCTGAAGCAATTTGCCTTTATTAGTGTAAAAATTGTCAAGCTGAGGTTTCTTTTAATATTACAGCATCACTGCCTACTACACAACTCCTATTTGTAAGAAAATCTGTCTATACAACTTAAAGGAAGAGTGCTTTGCAGCTAAAAGTCTTAACAGCAGCAGCAAGCATCATTGATTTGATAGGCACACATGACAAAGTAATTCAGTAGCAAGAATGGAAAAAAAACCCCAATCTGAAAAGAGTAGTTAGAAGTGTGTATAGTTAAAGGAGCTGAATTTCTTTGGGAACAGCCTGCAATAAGATGGCATACAGAAAGAAAGAAAGGTGGCTTCTACAAAAGAAAGGCTTTTCTTCTACAGCCAGAAGAAGCTACCCAGAACTTATCTGTAAATTTACCATCTACACTCTCCATAGCTCTCCTTTTTTTCCGCAATAGCAAAGGACCAATGGATGTTCCAGCCATGTCACAGGATGCTCAGTTTGCTTTAGCATTTTCAGGTGCCTCTTCTTTTTCCCAGCTCAGGTTTAGGTAGCTTGTATGGGGAGAATAACTGGAAAGATATGGCAGAAATGAGCCCTCTCCACTTTAAGTGGTATGGGGAAAGCTCTTACATTGCTGTGTAAGTGCTTGGGCTATGTAAAAAATTTATGAGTCCTTAATGTTACATGATTATCTGTTTGGTTTCAGTAGAATATAACCTACAACATGATGAATGACAACTTGGAGAACCTGCAGATTAAAATTTTCTAATCATTCTTATGTTAACAGCATAGACAATAGCTTCCTCTTGTCAGCAAAATAAAGTGAAGTACAACTTTAAATTTAATGCGTGCAGAAAATACTGCATGTGAGTATGGAAAATGATAAATATTACTTTCCTGGTTACCAAGGAAGCATGGTACTGCTAATGCTTTGCTCGTTGTCATTATTTGGTAATTAAACTTTCTTTTTTTTTAAATCTTGTTAGAGATTCTGATATGAAGGCTTGGCAGGGTGGGAAGAGAAGTTGGTGTGTCAGGTTAAATTCTCTTTTTCAGATGGTTCACTCATTTTCTCATGGTTACAGTTCAGATACAGGTTTCTATTCCCTTCATACTCCTCATTTCCTAACAGTTGCTACAATTGCCAGTGGTGACAAGCATTCCCAGCAGCTCTGCTCCTGTGCCCCTTGATGTAGCTGAACTAATGATCCAAAGCTGCTATTCCTTCTCCAGATCCCTTTTCCCCTCCAGGGAGAAAAATCAGGATGATTTTAAGGAGGAACAAATTGAGAGAAGTGCTTCTGAAAGAAGGGGAATGAAGCCTGAAACTGGTTGGAGTGGTCCTGTTCAGGCACCAGCAGGCAAGGACTGCCCCAGTGACCTTGGCAGTGAAGCGTGCATGGTTCCTCAGTGTGGATGGATGTGTCCCCACAGCAGGAGGACAGGGAGCAAGGAGGTCTCATTTGGTTGCTCTCCTTCTGTGTGACTTCACAGCAGCCTCTAAGAGCAGTACTTGCTGGTGCTGGAGCAGGTGAAGCTCTTGGGATAGGTTTTAGGCTTCTAAACCTTGTAGAAAACTTGGAGGTCTGGCTGGCACCTGCAAATCCGGTGTGGGCTGGTCTGGGAAATGTGTGCTGTCTCTTCTTTGCAGGGATTCAGGAGAGGCATGCAATCAGAAGCTTGTTTTAGGTTATAACCAAGCACTGAGCGCCTTGAGGTTTACCAGTATTTAGTTTAATTTTCTCTTAAGATGGAAAGAACATGAGCAGAAATAGTGCCACTTTTTGATGCCATAAAAGTCTTTGTGTGTGTGAAATGGCAAGGGGTAGTTACCATGCCCTTTGTTCTGCATGAGGAACATGGGGAAAGAGCAGTGGCAAAAATGACAGCACCTTGAGATAGTGATCATGGCAAAGAGGGGATGTTGTACTCATGATCTGAAGTATTACACATAATGGGCAAAAGATGTTGCAGGATTCATCTAGGTGACATTTTAATGTGCTTCTTGCTTCTGTCTAACAACACTTCCTGTTCTTTTTCTTGCTTGAATCCCTAAAGCTACTTAAAATAATGTAAAATGAGTGTTTTCCATTTCTGTCAGGAGTTTTAAACCCATGTGTATCTAGCACCACCCGCTGCTTTTAATCCTAATAGGATTTTTAACAGCTTTTCTGTGTGCTTTATTTCCCCAGGATCTACTAATGTTTAAAAGAAAACTTGTACTAAGTAAATGGAAGATGGATTTCAGGTATATCCATCCCTTTCTTTTGCTGTGTGTGTCTGATGTTTCCTGTGCGGAGAGATTTCTTGTCTTCTGTTTAATCTTTATGAGGAAACTGCTATGTTGCTTTAAAAGTTAGAAAGTGAGCAGTTAGTATTTTACAAAATATTGTCATTTTTAGCTCTTTTAAGAATCCTTATGCAAGTGACAAAACTACACAGAAGTGAGAGGCCTGCCTTTAACAGGCTTTGCAGTCTTTTTGTGAGTAATATAAACAGTGAGAAATTTGGAGAAATTACACTTTCAGTGTAATTGCAGTCCTAAATTCAAGAGACATTTGATTGTTTATTGGAATAAGAGACATTTAGGTGAACCCATAGAGTGAATAGGATGAATGATGAGCCTCCAAGATGTCCTGAATGACTGAATGCAACAAAGAGATGTCTGAACCAAGGGAATAAATACGAAATGATTGTCAGCCTGGATGTTTCAGGTTCAGACAGTGATGCCCAGGATTTATTTCTTTTTTCAGAGTGTACAACTTGTGAAGTCCCCAGTGACTGGTCTTGCAGGAGGCGCAGGCATTTGTCACGGACTCTGACTGCACTGCCAAGTTGTGACTCCTCTTGCTTCTGTCTCTCTGGTGGGAGCTGGCTTTTTACCCAACTGGGGGAGGTTGCCCAGCCCTCCCCACTCTTCTGTGGGTGTCACTACAGCAAAGGTAATTTGTAGCAATGGGGCAGTGGCAGCTAATTGGCCAGAGGGTGCAGGGCAATAAACAGGAATTTTTGTGAAGGAAATGATTTTGCTTCGTTGCAATGAGTAGATGAGAGAGGGAAATACAGAGGGGTTTTTGATTGCCTTTCCTAGGCTTCTTTTTCTGCTTGGATTAAAAGCTTGTGTATCAGGTTCCAGGCTCTCTGCCTGCCTTGCGTGGTTTCTGCAAAGTCTTGTGTGGCCGCTAGAGTGGGGCATGGATTCGCTCAGTGAGTGACTAAGGAGGACTCGGTGTCACAGCAAGGGGGAGCAGATGGAGGGAGCAAGTGGTTGCACGCTGTACTGCAGCAGCCTCTCCTGTTCCCCTGTCCTTGGGACATGGCACCCCTGAGCAGTGGCAGAGGTGGCAGTGCTGCTGTGTGCGCTGAGGGTGTTGAGTCATCTCACTCTGTGTGATCTGCTTGGGGTCGAGGAGCTTCCTTACTGCCGTTCATGTCTCTGAAGAATGAAGTCCTGCCCAAGATGGATTAATTGTGAAATAACTTAATTTTTCCTTTGTGTTTTTATCCTTTGTTGTCATTTTAATAGAAAAATCACAGTAATCAGCTTAGCCTTTGTGTGTTGAGAATTGATGGGCATCTCTGATGTGTAGGAAATTATTGTAGAGATCAGAAGGCAGAAGGAATGGGATGAATCATCAATGTCCTGCAGAGAACTGAGCTACAAGCAGCAAGGAGGAATGAAAGATAAAAGGCCTTTTCTTACAGACTTTAATAGGTTGCACAATTTCCTATTACAAATCAATAGGTAAGGAGGAAAAGAAGAATGAAAGATGAAGTATTTGAAGCAGATAGATAACAATTTTACCCAAAAATTTAACTGAGAAGCAAAAAATGAATATAACCAAACAGCAAAGTTCCTCTGAGTGTGAACTTACTGAAAGATCATTCCACTTTTCTGCAGCTAAATTTTTTTTTATTCACTTAATTGTTTTGTCATCCTCTTCTAACTTGTCTACTTTGCGTCCTTAATAAGGAAGAGAACTGTGACCAGCTAAATGCAAAGAAACTCAAATCAAGCCAACCTTAACCAAAATGTGTGTACATGCCTTCAGACCAGCTCCTCTCCCCAGGTGTTCTTCTTCAACTTTTGTTAATTAGTGATCATTATCAAATTTTATATAAAATATTCTTAAAACCTTTTTATGATACCACAGCCAGGCTGGAGTGAAATCTAGATTGTCAAACATGATGTAAAACCAAATCTCTGTTTTTAAACATGGGATCTGCCTCAGTTACTCCCTAGACTGGCAATAAAATTTGTAGCAGATAGACAGGTCATCTTGGAGACTGTAGCATTCCAGTAACTCCAAAGACTGCTGGCAGAATTGGAGGGGGGAAAAAAAGCCAAACCAAAACAAACAACTAGTCTTCCTGCACTCTCATTTCTTCTTCCTGTAAATGTGACTTTAAAGGCGTGTTTGGGAATAGGAACTGAAAATGTCATGTTCTGGGACTCCAGAACAGAACGAAAGAGATGCAGTGTTAAAAATCTTGTATCCCTATCCATTTAGGTGCACTGTTTCCTGTTGAAAGTATTTTTTTGAGGCTGGAAACAGAGTCCACAAGCTGGCTAAATAACCTCCTGGCTATTTAAGGGATGAACTCGTTAAACTCTGACAGAGTCTTCTGAACACACCAGCTTGAATGTTGGTTACAGTGAGAGTTGTTTACCCTGTGTTTCTCTGGGTGTGCTGCTGTCTTAATAAAGGCTTACAGCTGATCAGCTTAAGTAAAAGGACTTTCTGTTCCCACAACCTTTTCTGATAGCCTATTCCATTTTGTATTGTTCAGGTAGGTTTCTTGCTACTGGCATAAGATTTTGAACCAAATTTGAAATCCTTTCACTTTGAAAGAAATTCTATGTATAGCAAAAAATATTCTTTCCATCTCTGTCATTCAAACTTGGTATCTCCAAAATATCAGAACTTAGATTTTATTAACAAAGAAGGGCTGTAATAGGACATAAAACCAATAGGTCTTACAAATATTTTTACAAGAGATCATTCATCCACGTAAAATGAAAGAGAAATAAAATTAATGGAGAACAGTTCACATTCTTCACACTTTCTGCCTGCAACTTCTAGGCTTTCAGCAGGAAATAATTTTTCTCTAAGAAATAAGAGCAATGAGGATATTTTTGAGGTAGGCAGTAGAACATCTTTTAAATTCTCATTAGGCCTGTATAAAAAGGCAAATTTTCTGTGATTTTTAAATGATTGTACTGTAACTGAAATATGAACATTAAATTGATTAAGTATTCAGTCTCCAGTTGAGATATTTATTTTTCAAATGAGACTGATTATAAAATATATCATATATGATGTTCTAACATGAGATGTGTCTGTAAGTTAAAACAGGGAAAGATGAGCCTTTTTTTTTTTTTACTAAAAGAGAGAAGGAAGGTTGATACATAAACTGCAAACATTTTAAAAATAGTAAAATGCTTAATGTGTATTGCAATTTACCACCAAAAATAAAAGCTGTAGCAATGTGCTTTTGCCCTCTTCAAATAAATCAAAATTGTAAGACTTCTTGGATTTTGAGTGTTAAATGTTACTGAAGTAAACCTGCTTTTGCAAAGTATTATAGAATTGGATTAGGTTTGCTGCTTTTGGGGGAGGTTTTGATGGAACTTCCTTTTTCTGGTGGGAAGTTGTTCTCCCAGAATATTTTGACTGCCTTTTTTTTTTTTTTTTTTTTCTCAAGTGTCTACAGGCTGGTTTCCTGACAGTCCTTTTCCAAAGTACATTTTGAAATTAGTCTTCACTTGAGATGCCCTGAAAGGAGAACCAGACTTTCAAATTTAAGTGTTTCTAGCTAGAGGCACACACAGTTGATAAGATCATGAAGAGCAGACAGGCTGCATACTCCTCTTAATTCGTGGATGTATAAAGCTGCTAATCATAGAACCATTTCAGTTGGAAAGGGCCTTTGAGATCATCAAGTTCAACCATTAATCCAATACTGCTTAGTCTACCACTAAACTGTGTCCCCAGAGGCCACATAGATGCACACATCTTTTAAGTACCTCCTGGCATGGTGATTCTGCCACTTCCCTGGGCATCCTCTTCCAATGCCTCACCACCTGTCTGCATATTATGAAGATTTTCTTTGCCAGTCTAAACTTCTGCTGGTGCAGCTTGAAGCTGTTCCCTCTTCTCCTGTCAGCTGTTACTTGTGAGAAGGGGCTGACCTCCACCCAGCTACAGCCTCCTTTGAGGCAGTTGTAGAGTCTGACAAGATCCCTCTGAGCATCCTTTTCTCCAGGATGAAAAACCCCAGCTCCTTCAGCTGCTCCTCACAGATTTGTGCTCCAGACCCTTCGCCAGCTTTGTTCCTTTCTTTGGACACATTCCAGTGCCAAAATATCTGTCTTGTGGTGAAGAGCCCAGAACTGAATGCATTATTCAGGGGGGTGAGATTTAAATAATTAACAAAAATTAATATTTTCCAAAGGTTTATTATGTCACAGCAAAAGAAACTTCTAAAGCAACTTTCTTGTGACTTTTGATATCTTTCTTCTTGTTGTTGTTTTGATTAGTGTTGTATGTAATGTTTCACATTTACTTTAAATGCCTTTAAAAGCAATTTATTTGTTTCTCCTCTAGTCTTGCACAAAAATCAATTTTTTTTCCCCACTTACACCCAGGCCAACACAAGCTGTTTGCATCCCAGCAATTCACCTACACATGACTGCAGCCACCATGCAGGTCAGCCAGAAGGACTTCCAAAAGGCTCAAGAACAGCTGAAGCTTTTGAAAAAGGATCCTGGGAATGAAACTAAGTTGAAACTCTATGCCCTGTTTAAACAGGTAGGCTTCACTTATTTTGTTTGGTAAGGAGCATTTATAGCCTGAGGGGATAGGCCTGTAAAATCTATTTAAAATGCTGGCTGTTCAAATGTATTGTGTGTTAACAGGCTCTTCATTTTATGTGCTCAAATTGTGTTCCTGAAATGTCAGCCCCTTAAAATGCCTAAATTCTGAGAGAAGCCAGACCTGTTTTTTCATGCTTTGAATAGAAACCTTTATTCAAAGAAATAGAGCAAAATTACATCCATTGTGTGATGCCTTCCATATAATAATATTGATTCAGCTTTGGAAAATGGCTTATGCCTAGGAAAAAAAGAGTAGGCTGAATGCTTCCTCTTAAATTTCTTGTATCTACAGTCATCTAGGCCTGTAACATAATGGTGTTGACATTTGGAAGTTGATTTCTGGGTTTTTGGTTTTTTTTTGTTGTTTTTTTTCGTTGGGTTTTTTTTTTTTTTGTATGGTCATTGTAGGTTTTGTTTGGGGCTTTTTGTTTTTTTGGTTTGGATTCAGGGAACTGTTCTTCCACAGTTAAAGTGAAGGTTATTCTTTACCACAGCGTGAAAGGAGACCTTTGCAGAAATAGCTTTATGTCCATAGCAGGGCTTGTATTGGTGTTTTGGGAAGTAATTGTGGATCAAGATTGAATGCAAGGTCAGTACAGGCTGTGGCTTGTTATCTGGAGGAAGGCAATCAGTATCTCATTTAAAAAAACCTTAATTTAATGATAGTTCCATGTAGCTTTATTGATTAATAACAGTGAGCTCATAAATGTATTCTTTCTTTCTTTCCTACCTCCCTCTTGAAATATTTCTTTCCAATAGTTTATTTTTCTTTAGGAAAACTGATCATAGAGTACTTCAGGATAGCTCAGACTCTTCCAGTTCAGCGGGTCCAATGCCCTTGCTCATAGCAGGACCAACTTTGAAGACTTAAATTAATAGATCCTATTCAATAGTCTCTTCACGCAGCCAATGAGTCTTTAACATTCTTTATAAGTATAAAATTTCCACAGATTTTGAGGCAGGAGAACTTAACATGCATGGATGGTTTGGAAACCAGTCTCTCATATTGGTTAGGTGCTTGTGGAAGCCCAGTACAGTACTAGAAATAACAGACACTGAAAACCTCTTGGTGTGTCAGAATATTGTCCAACCAGTATTCCTTCTCTCTCAGAGTTGAAATCTGTATCCTGATCAAATAAATATTCAGAACAGTCATCTTCTTTTCTACCAAATCATCTGAACATCGTAATCAAAAGTTTAAATAAGTCTGTTTCTTTCTCTTTTCAGGCTACTGAAGGTCCCTGCAACGCTCCCAAACCAGGTATGCTGGACTTCGTCAAGAAAGCCAAGTGGGATGCATGGAACTCTCTTGGCAATTTGTCTCAGGTGACAAAACCATAATTTCATTTAGATACTTTGTAGATTACTCTACCTTGAAAAAGAGCAAATCCTCCTGATCTTTGAATGAGTGGCTGATGACTGAAAATATGTTCTGGTTTGAAAAGCAAAACCAGTGAGACACTCCCAAGTCAGAAATACAGTTTATTGGGAAAAGGGAAAATAAAACAAAAAGGAAACAAAATACATGCAATAGGAGAAAGAAAACCACTGACAGAGTCAGAATACAACCTGACACCCTGATGGTCAGGGTGTTGGCAGCAGTCTGCTTGCAATGGTGGCTGCAGTCCTCCTGGAGTAGCAGTTGTGGCTCTGCTGAAGCAGTGATCCTGTAGACAGGTGCAGCCCTCTGCTGAAGGTCCAGTGGTGATGGATGGGCCTGTTCTTCCTCTGGGAGTCCAGTGGAAAAGGCTGCCTTGGTGTTCCAAGTCTCAGGTTTTTATCCAGGTAGAGGGGCTTGGCTCTCCCCCCTGAATGGAGCATTTCCCAATGGGATGATGGAAGTTTATCAGTGGATAAATGGCCCATTAGCAGAAGATCTGTCCCTGGAGGAAGGATGGGTCATGGAAGAGATAAGGAAACTGCTCTTGATGGTTTCTTATCAGCTGGCTTATCAACAGAAGGTCACATCACTACCCCCATCCCAGTTCCAATGGATAGTAATAGAATAACACACCCCTGATTACATTTTACAATGCAACCCATGACAAAATATTACAAGCATCAGCCATGGTTCAGCCGTCAAAATGTTTCCTACTGTCTTCCTGAATCACTTCACTGCTTCAGTGTTTGGAGATTTTTTTTTTTAGTATGTAAGCCCTAATTTCACATTATTACTGCCAGCTTGTATCTGTGTGAAAGATCTTATATGGTGACTTCCAGTGAAAATAGTAGTTTTTTTGCATTATTATCCATTCTGCTCTTCTCTTTAAGAAAGATGGATTGAGCTTTTCAGAATTCAGCATATTCATAACTGCCATTTTAAAAAGTCAGTCTCTTATGCTGTTGACTAAAGGACTAGAAAAAAATGGTATATTGAGAGCCTCTCTTAATTCTTTCTCAATATATCTTGGTATTTTTAGTATCTTTCATAACCTTTAGAGAACCCAAGTGAAGCAGGCAGGAAGAACAGAGATGCAGAGCTACATAAGCATTCTGTTTTCATGCAGGCTTTAGTAAGTCTGACTGCACAGAGCTGCCATGGTTCCTCAGCTGCTATTGAATGAAGGACACAAGCTTTTCAAATCAGCTGTGTCAGTGCAGCATTAGGCCTGCTGCTCACTAGTAGCTGCTGAGCTCAGTCAAAAAGATTATTTAATGCAGAGGAGGGGGTTTGTATTTTCCTCTTTTTTTTTAAAAAAAAAACACTGTTGCATGATTTCATGAATATAAGCTATTCTTCTGCTTTGGGTTTTTTTTGGGGCATTTTGATCTTTTGTTTAGTTTGGGGTTTTAGGGTTATTTTTGAGATGGCCCTTTTAGAGCAGTCAAGAAATACTTTAGGAAAAGAATCGTCTCCTCAAGTTAGAGTGGAGAGTGGATAGACAATTTCATGAGCTATTCATTATGGATTATAGAATTGTTCAAAGTATAAGCCAATAAGTTGTAACTTTAAAGCCAATAAGTTGTAGCAACCAAGTACTTAAAATTATTTTCAATCACTGCTTACTTCAGAAACAAGGAGACAGGATTCTTTAGGCTTCTGTGTGTCATGTTAGTGCTAAATGAAAACTGTTGTCTTCAAGCAGTTTTAAAATGCCATAAGATCCATTTCAGTGGTCTTATTTTCAGCAACACATATTCTAAAATTAAAACTTTTATTGGAGAAATGTCTGACTGGAAAAGAGAAACAGAGGATCCATAGAAATGTGTAAATGCTGGGAATATGACAAAGGTCTCTCTGGTAATCTTAATCATGGATGGGGGCACTCTTCCAGCAAAATAGATGTCATCATCCCAGCATCTGTGCACTTTTATTCTGTGAATCTATTGCTGCTGCCTTTAAGGTGGCTTGAAGCATATTCTGCAGCACTCAAATACAACATTTTCCCCTCCTCTCCCCCCTGTAACTGGAATATATTAAATATATTATAATGGAGATTTTAATTTTCTTTTGTCCTGAAGCAGTCGCTTTCCCCTACCCCTCCACCCAGGTACCCATTTTATTAGTACTGCAACTGATTTCAATTTTAGCTTTTCTTAATCTTATGTGTGTTATTTTCTTCTTTCTTAAGTATTTTTTTCTCCTTCTTTTTTCTTCCCTGTTTTTTAATTTCTTTTCTTTTATTGCAGGATGATGCCAGACAGAAATATACTGAGCTTATCTCAAGTCTGATCTCTGCAGAATCTGCTAGCCAGAAGAAAGAGGCTTCTCCAGAAGAGGGCAGACATGAAGGCTATGAAACATTAATAGTTACTACCAAAAACAATATCACAAAGATAATGTTTAACCGACCTGATAGGAAAAATGCCATCAACCATCAGGTAAAAAAGTGAACCTGGGAAGATTAATGATTTTTTTTTCTTTTTGGACAAACTACTTTAATCTCTTAAGAGTCCTAACTCCAGGACAGACTGAACAGAACTGACTGAAGCATGGTGGTCTGAACTTTGTGAGGGATCACAACAGCCTAAGGAATAAATATCCAGTACAAAATGAAACCATTCAGCTAAAATTTTACAGATTAGGCTTTTCTGTGTCTCTTGATTTCCATCAAACTTAATCTACACCAAATTAAAATGGCAAATTGCAGGAAGACTCGCCTGCGTTTTGGATGCAAGATTTGACTGCTGTGTTGAGTATAACAGAGCATTTTTGTGCAGCCTTTGGCTCAGCACTGCTGCATGTATGTGTAGGTGATCTTCTGTTTCCCACAGTTATCTTCATGAGTAAGTCCATCCTCTAGGAAGCATCACAGTCATCCTGGTTCACAGCTGCAGAGATACCAGAGCAGGGTCTTCACCCCACTGCTGCTAATTCTTTAGTGTGTTATTTTGTCCACTTAAACTGCTGTGTTGAAATTAGCTGTTTCATTTCTGTTCTTTTTTTTCCAAAGGCCCTTATTTTGTCTTTTAGATTTGCACTGCAAGTTTTGAGTATTGCAAGCATGTCTTTATGGTCAGAAGTGCTTCACATGTAATACCAAACCTTCTGTGCATGACAAATTTTTCAGTACTTAAAAGGATAGCTAATCTTGAGTTCCTTGTTGCCAGTGTCAGTCTCATTTTTATCTTCTTTAGCAGCATCACATTTATACTTTGTTGATTTTCCTTTTATGCAGATGTATAGAGAAATTATCAAAGCCCTTGAAGAAGCTGGAAAAAATGATTCTACCATAGCAGTTATTACTGGTATGTTTTATATTAAACCAAGGTATATAACATGAAATACCTGCCTGTGTTTAGACTATGGTAAAATTAAGTGAGGAAATTCTTTCTTCTATTATAGACCAAAGATTTTCCAAGGTGGAAATTTTGTGCAACTTTTGTTAAATTTTCTTTGATCTGGTATTTTAAATTCTTCAGCGAGCTTGCTGTTATATCAAAACAACTTTCTCAGCTGAGAAGATGAACATGGAATACTCCTAAGGGCTTCATTACTTTTGAGTAGCTGCCTGCCTTGCCCGTCCTCATTGCAGAAAAGTGTCTTTTTATCATAAAAAATGTGAAACATAATACAATATTATGTATTAAATAGGTTATTCTCTCTACTTTTGATTTCTTGATCAGTTTGAAGGTGTGTGAGGGAGATGCATCAGCTTAGATTTCCATTGTCCTGTTTAAAAAAACAAGTTTCGTGCATCCAATTGTTTGAATGGTTGCAAGTTGACAGAAAAAAACTCTGAGGAAGTGTTCAGGGAAAGAAATAAAATATTTTTTCCATCTGACATTTACAGAAAAAAAAGAAAATTAATTTTCCCCATCAAATGTTTCACAGCTAACATTCTTTGGCTTTTTGCTGTTTGTTTTTTTCAACAAATTGACAGTCAAAACTTACTTTTAAACCCTAGATGTCCTTTAAGATTTTGTGTATACTTTGAGAAAATCCTTCTAATTACTTAATGTTATTAGACACTCAGGATGAAATTCACTTGTGAATGTAATAAATGAAAGCTTTTCTTCTCTTTCCTACTCAGAAACCATTTACTTCTTTGTGTTTTCTACAGGAAATGGAGACTACTATAGTAGTGGCAATGATCTGAGTAATTTCACTAATGTCCAGCCTGGTGAAATGGAGAAGATGGCAAAAGAAGGAGCAGTATTACTCAAGTAGAACATCTTGGTTTCCTATATGCATAAGTCACTGTAGTGGGGAAAATATAATTTACAGGCATTGTTAGAAAACACAACAGCAGAGACCCAGTTATGCTACAATTCATCTATTTAGGTGACTGTGTCTGATGGCTCACAGTGTGCATAAACACATGATCATGTGGGAGCAAGTGATATTTATTGTATGAAATCAATAGATTAATATTAGAATTCTTTTTAAGTACAGTGATGACAAAGACTTGATTTCCTTGTTTAGTCCCCAAAGTGCATACAGGTATAATGACAGAAATATTGTTTTAACTGTATATGAAAAAATTAACTTATAGGATCTAGCCTTTCACTTAGATTATCCTTCATGACAATTTAACTGTATATGAAAAAAATTGGTTTTTGATATCCAACAATATCTACACTAACAGAAAATGCCAAAATACCTTCACTGGCAGACTTCTTCGAACAGAGACAGGTATAATGAGCTTGTTCAAAATTACTCAGTAATTCTGGGATCTTGCTTCTGAATTTAAGTTTTAATTTACCTGTTAAATGAATTTATTTTCTAAGGCCAAGTAGATCAGAGATATTATCTCACATAAGGGTCTGTTTCTTTTTTTCCCTTACTTAAGCAGATTTTGTCTTCTCTTTTGCTTCTGTATGTGATAATTGCATCTGAGAGATGCTTGCAAATTGGGTAGTTTCTTTAGGCACTTGCAATTGGTGGAAATGCTAAAATACACAGATAATCAGTGGTTTTGGTTTATGTTTTAAAGATGAACTGCAAATAAAGGACTCAGGTTTGCAGCTTTTACTTAGGTGAGCTGTCTGTGGATCACAGTTTCCCCTCCAAGTGATAATGGTGCAGTGTGAGCCTGTTGAGAAGATGTTACTCAGTGGTACCTGGCAAGTGTTCCAGCCTGCAGTGTTTTGTAGGGTGTTCAGCACAGTGCAGGGTCTCGTGTGCTTTATGGTCTTTATTTAACCTTGCTCTTGTGAGAAGCCTTTGTTTGCTGGGCTGTTCCTGTTACACAGGCACAGTGCTTCATTGCAACCAAGGCACAGAGATGCCAGAGAAGTGGAATCCTTACAACACTGTTCTCTTTTGGAAAATATTTTGAGACTGCATTTTGCACCTCTTGGATGGAGAAGCAGCTGTCAGGTGAAACAAAATGCTGTTTCTCAAAGCTGTGCAGAAGAGCACTAGGGAGTTTTGTGTTGTGGTAACATCAGAGTGTTGGTGCCTGTTGGGGCTTCACTGCAGAGCAGAGTCTGTGAAGGGAATTGCTATCCCATGGGTGGAATGGAGATGGATGTGCAGGCAGAGGGCTCTCATCAGTGAGCTATAATCAGCAACTGTAGCTGAAAACACTTCCATAACTTGATCACAGGAGCTAGACATGTACATGTTTGAGTCTTAGTTGCTAAGGAAATGCAGCTGTTTCAAACAGTTTTTATTTTGTCAGAATTCATTTCTGAAAGGCTCAAAAACCATACATTACAGTTTCTATCTAGCTCATGGGTTTTGTTATGCAGCGTCTAATCACGTGTTTTGCAGTTTGTTTATATTGGATGAAAAACCCTTGAGATGTGTCTCTTACATCTTGCATCTTCTGTTTTCCCTTCTCTCTAGAGAGTTTGTGGGTCATTTTATTGATTTCCCTAAACCACTGGTTGCAGTGGTAAATGGCCCAGCTATTGGAATCTGTGTAACACTCCTTGCTTTGTGTGACCTCGTCTATGCTTCTGACAGGGTAAGTATATTACATGGCCTACCCCAAGACAGTCTTAAAGCCTCTTTCTGTATTAAATATTATTTCATTTGGGGTAATCTGAAAGAAAATAATGCTTCAGAAAAGCCTAAAGGCTTTGTATATTGCATCAAGGAACGCCCTACCTATATTAATAACCAGCACAGGGGTGCATCAGCCAGTAGTTAGCACACATGGAATTTCCCATGCTGTAGTTATGCTTATCAAGTTACTGACTCAGGGGAGCAAAAGTTTTTTATGGAGTGGAAGTTCAGTAACTGGCTGAAGTAATTCATTACAGATCACTGATGACTGTTTCACTTCTGACATATGCTTGTATAATGTGCATGATTTATTCAGTCAACTATGGCCCACAGATCTGTTTTTTTGCTAGAAAAATGTTGACTTCTCCCTCTTTCACCCCTCTCATCTGAGCTTTTTTTGCTACAGGGTGAAACTATTTTTCCTTGTTCCTCAGTCTGAAGAGCAGTCTATGTTCATCATCCCTCAGAATAAGCTCAGTTTACTTAACCCATTAGATAGGTAAAACTAATCTCAGGTTTACCTTCTCTTCTCAGTCTTCTTCTTTTTTTGAGCTAAACAGCTGCCATTTGTTCAGCTTTTCCTCATGTTGCCTGCAGTCACATTCCTCAGGGCTCTTTCCATTTGCTCTCTTTAAGCATAGTGGTACAAGCTGGACACATCACTCCAGCCCGTGTCTTACCCATGTGAAATGGAGCAGAACTTCTCCACATTCTGCAGACTGTATTCCTGATTTGACATCCCACTGTGTTATTTGATTTACATACTTGTGATGTGTTCTAACACCTGGATCCCTGACTGCAAAGTTGCCAGTAAAAGTTTTCCCTATTGTCTATCACATGCTACACACCAAGTTGTTCCTGACAAACTTTAACTTGTCCATCAGTAGTTTCTTCTTACTCGTGCCTCTCAATTTTATTAGGACTAGTTGGAAGTCGAGTCACTTGCCCTTAGCATATCATCTCCTTATAGCCATGAGTTAGTATAGATTTAGTTGAAGTTTAATCCAAATATGCATGAAATGTTTTGTCCTGTTACCATTATCCTTCTTTCTTGAATGGTTTGAAATTCATACTTGAACTTCCTTTTACTGGTTGTATATATAATCATTGGTAAATGCATCTTATTTTTGCCTTGGTTTTTTTTTTTTAAAGCTCTACATGCTTGTATTAGTTGTATACTTATTGTCTGACAGTTTTCACTTTCTGTATATTTGTATTTAAAGTCCATGACAAGCTCATTATTTAGAGTCTGCTAGTAGCTTCCTACCTGCACTGGGACAGTTTTTTTTTTCAACCCTTGGTAACAGTTCTTGGAGGATTTCTATAGGATCTAACCTAGCTTTTCACTTAGATTATCCTTCATGACAATTTTCATATTACCTTCAAGTTTATTGAAGCCTTCTCAAAGTTGATTGCTGTCTATTCTAACAAATTGTTCACTGTCCAGTTCTAACTTGCAATTATGGTATTATTTTGCACGGCTCCTTGCTGCATTTCTGGCACAGGCTCTTTTTAGATTTCCTTAAAATTTAGTGTAAGAAGATTCAGTGATTTGAATTTTTCATGAGAATAAACTTGGTGTGCCTTCAGAAAGACAAAAATGCTTTTTGCCTCTTAAGTTATTTGGAATTTGTATTTAATAACTTTTAAGGCAAATGTGCATGAACCTCCTCTCTGTAAAGATTTTGCACATACATGTTAGTTTCTCTAAGTCCTGTATTCAAATAATGTAAGTTCATCAATAGGATTGTTGGATGTGGGAATGGAATTATACAAAGTTGGCTCTGGGGTGCATTGAGAGGATGAAGCAGTGTTAGTGGCTGATATTTGAAGGCTATTATGGTAATAGTTCACATGTGTTTGGTGAACTCTGTCTCAGCAGAAGATTTAAAATGAAAATTAAATCCTAGTACTTCAATTCCACGCACTGATGTAAGGTTTCCTTTATTTTGTTGGGTTTTTTTTCCAGGCCACGTTTCACAGCCCCTTTAGTCAACTTGGGCAGAGCCCAGAACGATGTTCTTCTTACCTGTTTCCAAAAATGATGGGCTTAGCCAAGGTAAGAATGTCTGCACTGCCTGTGGGATCATCTGACCTTTGAAGGTTGGTATCCACTTGCTGTGAGAGCAAGTGTGGTCTTCTGTCTGTACTCTTAATTTCTCTCTCTGTTCTAGAAATAAGAGAACTAAATAGTAGTAAAAAAAAAGGAAATTAAGAGACAGCAGAATCAATTTTTTTTTTCAGAACAGCATAAATCCTTTTTGCTTCTTTTGATATCCCACAGAAAAAAAAATCTGGATAGTTTTAAATAGTTACCTGATGTTTCAAGCATTAGTATAATGTATTTTTTTGAGCAGGGTTTAAATCTATAAAGAGTAGAGCAAGTGCTTCATCCAAGTGCCAGGAGTAGTCTGTTCAGTGAGACACAGCCTGCCAGTACATGTTCTAGAAATCTTGGAGTCACTGCAAAAGTGAACAAACACATTTATGATGAGGTAATTTCAGATTGCAGCCTTGGAGCTCTGCTCAAAAAGACTTGTACAGTCCTAGTGAACAGCAGGAACTGTAGGCCAGTCCCTAATGATGGGCTTGATTCTGTGTCAAGAAGGGCCTTTGATGTAGACAGTATCTGGAGGTTCCTTAATAATAAAAATAATAATCATCATCATCATCTTTTCTGTGTTCTTTTCAGAGGGCAGATATTAACAACCAGGAGAGTAAAATGAATGTGTTGTGGAAGCATGCAGCTTCCCTGTCAGATAAGTCTTGTGTCTTGTTGAATCACACGTTATTTTTTTTATACAGGCAAGTGAGATGTTACTTTTCAATAGGAAGCTGACTGCAGCAGAAGCCTGTGCCCAGGGACTTGTGACTGAAGTCTTCCCTGACAGAAGTTTTCAGAAGGAAGTTTGGGCAAGATTAGAAGCTTATGCAAACCTCCCCAAGAATGTCAGTATTTTAAGTTTTCCTCTACCTTGTAAGCCTACAGCATTCCCAATTCTTCTGCCAAACCTATCCTGTCACTTGGTTTCACCTCATTCTTAATCAAAATAATGAGGCTCAATATATTTCCCTTCAAGCAAGATCTGTCTCTCTGTTTCTGGGAAACAGATCCTTCTCTTCAACTCTGTCTGCATCTAAGATGGTGCACTGTCCACAGAGATGGAGTGGCTGAAAAGCCAAAGTTAGAAATTAACTGATTATTCCACCTATGCAGTGTCTCTGTGAGTGCCTTGGGTGGCTTCTCCTAGGTTTTTGTTTTGGCAATAGTTCATATTTTAGAATTTTACCACTGGTTCTGCAATATTATTATGGTGTGTGCACTCTGAGTACTCAGGATGACACTGGGTGGGTTTAACTTTTGCTGAGCTCAGTGTTCCTGTTCCTTAATTTAGGATTTGCAAGACTGCTGAGGTCATGATGGTCTTGTGTTACCTTGGACAGGAGGAGACAGCTGTGCCAGCTGCTGATAATGTGGGTGGCATTTGACACTGCTGACACTGGAATGGGTTTTGTTTCTTTTGCCCATCTACCCTGATTGTGGGCACTTAAAGAACTGCTGGTTTGCTTCCCATGAGCCTTCTCCACCTTATTAGCAGTCTGGGGAATTAAATGCAATAAATACTTCCAGCACAAAAGTTTACTAAAAGCTAAGAGGTCTAGTGTTAATGCAGTTGGGTTAGGATTCCAGTGTGGATTTTGTATTATTTCCTGAAGCATTGAAGTATAGAAAACTTACCTTCCTAATGTTCCTCTCCTTCTCCTCCAGTCCTTGGCAGTGTCCAAGCAGCTGCTGCGAAGTGTGGAAAAGGAGAAGCTCCATGCAATCAACAGCAGGGAGTGTGAAGTGCTGACGGAGAGGTGGTTGTCTGATGAGTGTATAAATGCTATTGTCAGCTTCTTCCAGAAGAAATCAAAACTCTGATCTTCACCAGGGGAGTCATTCACCATCTGGCAGTAGCCTAATCTGCCCTCATCATTAATAAACTTCCTCTTCAAATAGTAATTTTTATACCTTTTCATATGGTAGATCTCTGTTCTGAGTACTAGGTTAAACCTGGTTCCCAAAATTAATACTCTGTTATGTGCCTTGGATCCATTATGGATGTTTGGGTTGGGGAAAAAGGTTCATTATTCTGTAGGCATCAGTGATGTTTCTGAATAATACTAAAGCAGATTGTCTTCCAAAAGAAGCAGGAGATTCTATAGCATTCTATTTTGATAGCTCTTCAACAAATGTCTTAGAATGATTCTTTTTATTTGTCTGTGGGGAAGGAAATACTGTATTAATGAAAAAATAAATTGAAATATTTAATTACTGTTGTGGTGATTCTTATTCTTTCTGTGAAACATCCTGAGTTAGAAGGCAAGTAGTTCCCGGGAGCCCTGTTAATGTAATAATCCTACAAAAAAGCATTCACTTGACTTCACATTCAACTAAAAATATGTTTGTTTTGAGCTTTGTGGGTCTAATCTCCAATGTATTTTTCCATTAATTCTTCATATGACTCCTTTTCTGTGGAAAAGTGTGATGTGTTTGGTTTCCTCGTGGGAAAATGCAGCCTGTGATAACCTGCTGATGGATGAAATAGCAGAAACAGGGATGCCTTGATCAGTGGGTGCCAGCATACCTCTTACAGCAGCAGGAGATAAACCACAGCTCTCTGTGAGTAATGAGGACAAATCAACATTACCTCTAGCTGTGGTTTTGCTTAACTTTTGGAAGAGTTAAATCAGTGTCTCAGATTACTTAGAAAGTTCCTAACTTTTGTGTTCACAAAATGTTTGTTTCGAATTAGCATCTTTAGTAATTTATACACCTTTTAGTACCTTCTGGTATTAAGAACAATGAAGTCAGATTAATCTCTTCAGACAATTTCTATTTATTCCATACAACAAATCCACAACTTTGGATAATTTCTTCTGAAATACAGTCACTTATTAATTATATCTGTTACAATTAGATTGTGAGAATTACATCAGTATTCCTGGATGTTCCCTTCCAAGGTATCACTGTTGGATGGTGCCCACTTTCCTCATGGGAGTGCAAGTTACAATAGGATTCAGGTCCTGCTTGGCACAGTTTTACACACACCTACTGTTTGCCTCTGTGTTTGTTTAGAATCAAAGATTAATAATCAAATGGACCACATGAACACCAGAGGCAAGACACCAGCACCAAGTTTCAGAAAATAAGGTTTTTTAAGCTTACACTGATTAGACCTGCAACATTCATTGATTGTATTCATTATAGTTACTGCTAATACAACACCTGTTTGACTAAAAGCACATTTGAGACCAACAATTAGAAATCCAAAGTCTGTCAGAATCCACAAAACTCTGCCTATAAGTGATATACTCAGTATTTTCAGGCTGCCTTGTGAAGCCAGCTTTTGTGTTTCTAACGTTGAATTTACAGTGAATATCCATAATGACTGCTGTGTGGAAGTGTCTCTCCCTTGTTCCAGCTGAATGTGAGCACTTCCTTGAAGGTGATGTAGTAGATCTCTGATCTGAAAAAGGACATGAGAAGTTTTCAAGCAGGTCAGAATTTATGAAGAAACCTAAACTATGGTCATCGTTAAAAGGTTTCCTGCACCTAGAAACTTTCCTGGGTACTTACAGACACTTATGCACTTCATGTAATCTTGCAGAAATCAAGAAAAAAAGTTTCCATTTGCAAGATTTTCTTTGAAGATTATTTTTCTTCAATTTACAGCGAGCAAACATTAAAAGGCAGTCTGTATTGCCTGTAACTTATTGTGTAGTGTCAGTGTCAATCGGTATTGATACATTTTAGCCGTAAGTAGGTGGAGTAGGTTTAGAATGCAACATGTAAAACCTGGGGAGGATAAAGCAAGCCACAAACCTTTGTCCCTTCCTGAACTCTCCATCTTGTTCATGTAGACCCAACCCTTGAGGTGTGTTAAGTGCCAAGTTCAGCTCACTGAAACGAAGTTACACACTTGTAGCAAGTTAAAATTTTCTAGTGAAAGATGAAAGGAAGAAGTGTTAATCTCAATAATCTCTGAGAAGTGTTTTCACATGCACTATATCTCTAATTGGTTTTCTTTTTTTGCAGGACTTTTGTGGACCTTTTGCTAAATTTGAGGTTATCTGAACATCAGTTAGCAAAACAGAGGTGAACTTTTTTTACCAAATAAGTTAGGTATCCTGTTTTATTTCGTATTCCTTGTGCTTATTGTGAAACAAATTTCTGATGTTTGAACAAAATTTTCCTTACTTTAACTAACTCAAAATATCAAAAAGAATGAATATTTTATGCCTGGAAGAAGACAAATGAAGATAAAATTGTTCTAAGCAGGTAAAATAATGTTTTAATAATTATATCAAGTGAAATTGAGTAGTAAATGTCATAGGCAGCCACCCAGGCCAAACAGGGGAGAGTAATTCATGTAAAGACATGTTAGCATTCTGGAATTAAATATCAGAAGGTAATTATGCTTATGGACTTTCTAATTGGAACACTTAGCATGTTTTTATGAATTTATGTCAATTTTATTGTCATTAAAGTTAAGGAAGGGCATTTGGGAGGTAAAACCCAGTATATTCCAGTAAAAGCCTTGAGTTTTCTCTTTAGCCTGTTAGTCTGTTGCATGCTGAAGATGCTTGTAGACATCTAAATATACAATTCATTAACCTCAATATTGGTATAATTTCTTCAGCAGATAATTTTTATTCTCTGTCTGATTGTTGGTTTTATTATTGTTGAAGGAGGATTCAGCAGGAAGGGAGGTTTTGCTTGGCTGTTCGTCCCTTATTGGTCCTGGGTTTTCTCTTCCAATTTAGTTAAGATCCTAGAACTTGTGATAGAACCATGACAGTGCTTTCAATTTAAAACAACATTTCTTGTGCACCATGTATTCTAATTCATAGGAAACATTTATGCAGATTGAGATCTCCAGCCTGAACTTTGAATAATCACATACCTTGTTTTCCCTGAATGTATACACGAATGATGTCTCCAATTTCTATCCCTCTTGATAACGAAGGATATGAAATGTGTTCACCTTAACTGGCATTTAGTGATGTGTAGAGTTTCATCTTTTTCAGCCAGTAAAATATCTATTGCAAATGTATTTTTTACCTTGTCTTTTAGATAAAAGTAATGTAACTAATTTACAGATATGAAATAAGGAATTCTTTACTTACTGATATTAATGTTGACTTAAAAACCTGTAAAAGATTTGCATAGCTTTAAAAAATGGGAATTAAAAAACTTACAGAAATTTCATGGAGTTTGTAACAACATACCTAAAAGAGGATAACAAAATAATTTCTACATTGCTGCAATTTGCATTGAAGGAATATTTTTGCTGTCTCACAGCACTGCTGAATGTTGTTCTCTTTCATTTTAACATTTAAAGTGATGGCTGTGGAACATTTTAAAACTTTTTTTTTTTTTTTTAAATGCATCTGAGCAAAAAAAGCCAACTTCTGACTATATTATTCCATTAGTCCTGATGTTTTGAAAATGTGTGACTTTACAGTTCTTTTGTACAGAATGCCATTTTTTAAGTCAAGGTAAAAGAAGGTACAGGTAAGTACACAAAATTAGTGGAGAGAATTTCTTGGAAATCTCCAAATAGTAATAGAATCCAGAGTAATAGAACAAAACATTTTGTCAAGGATAAACAGTATCAAATTGATCTAATTTCCTTCATTAGTGTGACCTGCTTGGTGTGTACGTGGACAGCAGTGAATGTCATTCAAGTTTAGCAGGGATTTTGTGCTGTTCTGCTATGCAGCTGCAATAAACCCAGGAAATGGGATCTAAATTAAATCTCAGTTGTAGGGTTGTAGAATTGTTTGAAACACTCAACAGCAGTCATCATGTTATCAAAGTGAGAGGGCATAGACTGGGATCTGCAAGAATTACAGAACAGTTTAGGCTGGAGGAGACCTTTAAAGATTATTTAGTTCCAACCTCCCTGCAATGAGCAGGGACACCTTTGACTGGATCAGGTTGCTCAGAGCTCCATCTAACATCCCTTTGAATTTTCCAGACTTAGGGCATCCCCCACATCTCTGGGCAACCCGTTCCAGTGTTTCACCACCCTGATTGTAAAAGACTTTGTTCTTAATGTGCAATCTAAATCTGCTGTCCCCTTCAGTTTAAAGCCATCACCCCCTTCATATCACAACAGGTTCTGCTAAAAAATCCGAATGTGGTAATGGCATATATCTTCACATGTATTTTTTCCTGGAAAAGAACAAAGAATTTGATGCTGGTGCTTTTGCAGATTATGTTTGCAAATGAGTTGGATGTCAGAAGAAAACAGTATTTTATAAAATATGTGGCTAACACCAAGTTTTAACAATCATGAGCTGGATTGCTTATAATCAAAAAGGTGAATTTCAATGAAGAGAAGCACCTTTCTGCTCATACTATTACTGTTGTATTTTCTTTTGATGATTCTACTTAACAATTAAATTGTTGTCTAGCAATGCTGCAGTTAGATACCCCAAGAATGGACATAACTGCTCTAAAATTGTTACCTCAGAACAAATTTTGCAATATGAAGTAAGAACTCAAAAACTTCTTCTATTAAACATTTCTCTTTCCAAACCCTGCCCTTACCTCATAGATCTTCATCTCTGAGAATGTGCTCTCCTCTTGCTCTTGTTGGAAAACAGAGAAAGGCAGTTCTAATGGAGTGGAGAGGGGAATTGTCCCAAGTTTTGTTACTATGTGTTATTGCTAGCAGAGAGCACATGGCCAGCTTTTGGAAGGTTTTTTCTTTCTAATATGCTTTTACAAGTTTTTTGCAAACTCTGTATTTCAAGACTTGGGAAGAATGTCTGTAATGTTACATTTCCTGTTACAGGACCATCTTGTACCAGTTGTGCCTTGTCCTTCTGTAGTAAATCAGGAAAGCAATGGATCTGTGTGTGATTGATTGTCTCTGCTCAGTCAACTAGAAACTGGGAGAACCATGACGGGGGTTCTGCCACTCTCTCCTTCCCTATTTTATAAAGCCCTGTGGAAGGCCAGTGGCTTGAGGAGTGCTCAGCAAAGGCAGATAATATTTTACCTCTGTGATGGATATTAAACCAAGAAGCCACTAAAATTTTTTAAACTCCTGGCCCTTGCATTCAGAATCAGCTTAAACCAAACCAGTTTCCTTTGTGACTTTCAAGCTTCATTTCCTTTTATCATTCCTATTGCAGATAAAGACCCTGATAACACTCTATTTTCTTCTGGCCAGTGTATTATCACAGAGTATTCATCAAAGGGCACTGGACTGCTCATGATTATGGGAAAAATGAGATTGGAGCTAGAACATTTTTAGACCAAAACCAGACTGTGGTTTGTGATTTTTGGTTTATTTTGCCTGGCATCCAGCTGTGTTATGGATGTTTGGATAGCTTTTAATTCATAAAATTGCAGCACGTACTCAGAACAAGACTGCTTTGCCACAGTCAAATTTCTGTCACTGAGGGCCAGCTGGGAAACAGGAGGGAAGCCTAGCTGTTACTTGTGCTTTGATGTCTTGGTTTATGTGTTTGTTCTGTTATCAGTGTACTAGAAAATCAAACCATATTGTGAATCCAGTAGGAACAGTAGAGAAAAGATCCTCAGCCTCTCCCTGGCCCTACCAGCATGAGAAGGTAAAGTGGGTGTGCACCTTGTGGGAGTCTGGAACAAATCTGGAAGTCAGTTACAAAGGATTAGTTGCAGTCTTTGGAGCAGATAGTCTGTGACATGTCCTAAATTGCTCTCAATTTCATGTATTCAACTACTATGTAATTTACTACAGGAAATGAGGATTTTGGGATTATTTTAAAGAAAACCCTCAAGAAAAAAAGGACTTTGATCTAGGCATCATTTGGGATTTTCATGTAAGCACAGCTCAGGTTTTTTATTAAGGCCTTATAAACATAAACAGATTGCAAATTACTTGCAAATAAGAATGGATATGGTATATTAGCTTTAATGAGCTACAGAGCAGTTTGGGTCAACTGGTGAAACCACCCATTTCCTACCCTGTCAGAGAGTGCTGGATGTTCTCTGTAAAAGAGGAAGGAACCTCTATGCCTAAATTTGACCTGCCATATTTAAGCTTCCTAGGGGGAGAAAAAGGATAGGCATTCTGTGCATTTCAGATTTAACTTAAAAACTTACAGTGACCAAAGTGTCATTATTCTGTGAGAAAATGACCCAAAAAACACTGGTTGCAGGCAGCCCTTTCAGCCATGATGCTGCATCTTCATTCAAGACGCTGAAAGGAACACACCTTTACCAGTTTAACCCAGCCGGCCTAAATTGTCTGGATGTTAAATCCAGACCAAGTTTTATGAAATTATTTACAGAATTCTGTGTGTTGGCTTCCTAGTTGTCTAGTAGATAGACAAGTAACCATGGTATGGAAATCAGCTTAGCTTTAGTTGAGCAAAACCTTGTTCCTTCCCAATGGAAAAGCTGCACCCCAAATGTCAGATTGTTTTACATGGAGCACCTCATCTGGGTATTTTTAGGATGAGCTTTGTTTTAACATAGGAGATTTGTAGAATATCTGAGCTGTCCCCTTTACACAAGGAGTTTTGCAATCAGCAGTTAAGAGCTGTTTGAAAAGTGAACATGCAGAATGTGAAACCCAGACTCTTAAACACCCTTCTCTTGCTAAGACACAAGATTACTTAAGGTGGTTACCTGTCTTTTCACCACTGAATTCAACAGCATCCTCTAAAAAGCTATGCTTGTGCCTGATACTGTGTCAGTCTGTGACAGATCTGCCTCTCCAAAGGTAAGGTCTAGTGGAGCTGCAGGTTTAAATTGGCTCACAAAGACTTGAACATGGCAGTTTCACTAAGAGTCTGTGAAAAGGTCCATTTCCTCTAACAATACAGAATTAGGGTTTTAACACATTACTGGCAATCAAGAGCGCTTTCTTCTCTGCCTTCTTGTGCCCTTTGTTATCAGCTCCTTTCTCTTTAAAGCTGTACAGACTTTCTTTGCTTATTAGCCTTGGTTGCTACTATCAGTTCCATTCTTCAGACTGGGTGTACTTCAGGTATCCTCAGGGACCCCTTCCTAGTTTCTTTTGTTGCACTCTCACTTAAAAAGTCACTTCTGAACCCTCAGCAATTACTCTATCAGATGCAGCCTATTCGTTTAAATCTGCCCATAAAAAGCTTTAAATAATTTCTCTTAAGTAACTTAATTCAAATGCTGAATCTTTGTAAATATTCATGTGTTTTCATTATTATATAATAAAAACACATTAATATTTAGCTTATATCTACTTTTCAGAAATACCTGGGCCACAATCATCAAAATCAATGTTTATGAGAAAATAATTAAGACAGTGAAGAATTCAACAGATGTACGATGGAGGGAAGGTCAAGGTTTTACATTTAGAGTAAGGTCACAAGTTAAAATTAGTAGGTTTTAATTATCTACTTAGATGAACAAAACTAAGACACAGAAGTGTAGAACACACATGGTAGTCCCACTTCTGTACCCACACACAAGTATACTTAAATGTGATACATAACTTACAAGTTAATAAATGAAAACGTACATTCCTATGCTGCTACTCCCCATATTTTTTCCCTTCTAAGGATTATCTGTAAGTATATATGGCTTCCCTGCACTGCAATACAAAGCAATACTTTCATCCCCTGACTCAATACAGGTTAATACCTTGCTATGAAAGATAAAAAAAGGCACAGTGAAAATAGAAGTGAATTCACATTAAATTTTGGTGCTGAAGGGGCTTCCAAAACTAGGGGAGAGGCAACTTAACAAAAGCTCCATTTCACATGTTCAGAAAGACTTTTCCCAGAGATTCTCTAATGCCTCTGTTACCCAAGGAGGCAACCCCATTCAAAGAACTACACCTAATTCCTAGTGCATTTAAAAATTGTTCATACATTTCACAGCTTTGCAGTAGAATATGTAGGCACAAGAGAAGACAGGATGAAGGCGAGTTTTAAGCATAGTTTATTAATTTCAAGCAATTGCCACTTCAACATCCTTCACCCACATTACAATTTTACACATGCTGTAGAAGATCCCACTATCTCCAGCAGTATCACAGTCTGGGTCTGCCTTCTGTATGGGGGTCAATATACACATAAAGGTTCTTCAGAGGTTTAATGCCACTTACCCTATGTATGGAGATAAAGTATTATTAAAAAGGAATCATTACCTTCTATTAAAAACTCTTGAACAGTAATTAATTTTTAAACTAAACAGTATACACCAAGGTAATAAAAACACATTCTAACTCCACATGGTTGGAATCTTGTTTTTTTCTGAAGGCTTGGGAAACTGAGCATGTTAAATGTGAAGCTCCTTGTCACCATGAGGGAGAAGGAAACAGAAATCAGCACAGTAGATTTAGCCAAACCTTCTGTATGCAGGACCTCTAGCAAAGACATAAATTAAAAATTTGTGCTCAGGAGGAAAAGATAAGGTATCCTCCCTATTCAATGAGCTGAGAAAGTGTTCACTCTGTAGCACAGCTGTTCTGTTTGTACCCAGCCACAACCATGAGAATTCAGCTGACTGCAGTGGCAGCCACAGCTACTCTCCTCAGAGACCTCAGGCTACAGGGACAGGCAGTGCCCAAAACTGGGGAGGGGCCTTAGCAGTGTCAGAAAATCCTCAGGTCCAGAGGTTTCTGAAGCCAGAACTGAAAAGTTTTCTACTATTGCCAACAAGAAGTATCAGCTGGATGGGGGACTGAAATCCACTTTTTTAAAATAACCCCTGCCAGCTATTCTCTGTATGGATAATTAAGTTTAACAGAATTGAAATAGTAAGGAAAAAAGTGCATTACCTGTTTAAATGTTTACTGGTTAGCACATTTATTTTAAGCAAATATAATGGCTGGGTGTTTTTCTCCTAAATGCAATAGATTTTGTAATGGTCATTCTATAATTTTAAGAAAACTACATTTAAAGACTAATGCTATTTACCTACATTTAATTACAATAAAAAAAATCTCTTCAACCAGAAACAGAACAATCTATGTAACAAATTTTAATACAGCAAGTAAGATTCAGGAATTATCAGTAATGCAGCAGTGTTAATCAATTCTAAACTGAAATGCTGGAAACTAAAAGATTAAGACAGAACTAGATGAAGAGTATTTTTCATATCTTTTATAGGACAGAAACCTTTGTTCATGTCTTCTGGTAGCCTTCATCTTCTTTTGAGCTGCACCTACAACACAAAGAACAAGTAAACGAGCAACTTTATGCTTCTCCAGAACAGCTTAAAACAATTCTGTAGGCATTAAGGGGCATCTTTTCTACTGCTTTGTTTCTGTATCACCAGCTCATTTCATTGTTTCATATTCCTATTTTAAGAATAAAATACAAAGCAATAGGAAGAATAAGCTATTACTACATCTGTGTAAAAGTGCCCTCAGAAGTGCTGCCTATGTTGTAAAAGTGCAAGTTACACTTGCTGTATTTAACTAGCAAGCAACCAGTGTTTCACTAAACATGAAAGCTTACTTCTTTCACTTCCTGTATGAAAAAGATACCTCAATATGTGGAAATAAGGAGAGACTGGTTTTTATTAGGAATTTTACAATATAAATTGAGAAGAGACAGGTTGAAGGTTCCAAATAGGTATAGAAAAGCACCCATCTCCTGCTTGTTTTCGTAGTTAGTTCATTACACCTCCTTGGTGGGGTATTCCCCACCAGCAGAATGACCTGCTTTGTGGCATTTTTCCTCATTCTTGAGTGCACTAAGAGTGCATGACTTGCCATTATGTACCTAGATGGATACAAAAATCCTTCTTAGTTCACAATATTATAAAGTATGTGAAACCAGTGGGGTTTTCACAGCCTGTCAGAACATATTAATAAAAAATGAAAAGATGAACTTCTTAACATCATCAAAGAGAACATTAAAACAGCAGTATGGACCTGAAAAAGTTGCTTCTGTTTTCCTCACCCTGTATAACCAACTCAATTGTCTCAAGCTCTTTTAACTTGTTGCTAAATGTTTATCTACACATGCTGTCAGAAATAACCTTGTTAGGAAGGTGAAGTTGGTGTCTCAGCAAATCAGACCCATGGAGTAGGCGTTGAGTGGCCTGTGACTCGCTTTCCTTTTTTCTCTTTCAGCACCATCAAAAGGAAAAGTGAGAAAAACAGCACAAACATTAGTTAAAGCCTGAATTTAATCCCATGTCCTACAGGAATAATTTCATTACAATGAAAGCAGACAGACAGTATCTGTAGGGTTTTTGCTTTGTTTTTAAGCAGTGATAATTATATATCCAATTAATATAGCCTATAGCTCTCCCAAAGATCATAACATTTAATAATCCCTTTAATTAAATGATTAATAGGAAATGCAGGGGCGGGTCTTACAAATTACCTGATTTACCATCACTGAAGACAGATTCTTTTAAAAATGGCTACAAATGCCTTGTTCACAAAAGACTTTATTATCTAATGATGCATACTGAAAACATACAGAAATCTGCATGGTCCACTTTACATGCAGCAGAACAATCTTCACTTTACAATAAGTAAGTGTCAACTGTTTTATGCAAGAGACAACACTTTAAAGTCACATTTCTTAAAGAAAAGCTTCATTTACAAAAGAAATAAAAGGTAAAGAAGCAATTACCGCTTTTAAAAAGCAGCTGCTTTGTTCAAGAGTGGAAGGTTTATGCCTGTATTGAAAGACAACATGATCACAAATAATGAAAACAATGAACAAATGAAACACTTTTAGCATAAAGCAGTACACTTTCAAAATGACATACAAATAGTTAAAAATTTCATTATGTTGTCTATCTATCCTTTATATATAAGGTCTTTCAAATGAGATCCCAACATATGTAATTACTAAATGAAAACTCTTCTGTAAGTATTGGTTCTATGTCATAGTGAACTGTATTTAACAAAATGTATACAAAGTCTATAGCAAGTTGATTAAAAAAAACTAAAGTAATAAGAAACAGTACACTGAAGGCGCTCTATCCATCAAGTGCGCTCTCTCCCAGTTTTAAATGTGATGAACAGAACAGAAGTTGTAACTTATGCCACGGTTGCAATGCCAGAAAATAAAACAAGATCATTTCTCAAACATGCAGGGAATTCTGCCACAATGCTATTGTCTCTCATTTGTCAGTTGTTCCAGTAAAATAACAGCTTAAACACCGGTGATGTTGATGGGTTAGCTTACCTTCAGTGTACTGAAAGTTGTACACAACCTGCTTTAAAAGAGGAGACCATCCCTGCGGGCAGGCTCAAGAAGGAACAGACCCCCTTCGGCACTGACTACACCAAGGGCATGCTGCTGTGGCCTGCACACACACACCTAGGAAAATGTGAATATAAACAGCATTTATGCTGGCCATTTTGTAAAGACAAAAATGAAGCCAAGTCTGCTAAAAACAAATCAACCACCCAGTATTACTGCTCTCTTTTTTTTTTTCTTTCATTTTTTTTTTTATAACAGATGCTTTTTGCCTTTTATAATATATACGAACTGCAACCATATACATTAGCATTGTACTTTTGTGCAGTCTTGGCAATTAAAACAGTTCTACAGTGAAAATTTTCACATAAGACACAAAACAGAATTACTCTAACATTTCTAAAAGAAATATCAGCCTTGATGTTAATTCAAATGTATCATTTCTTCCTCAACTTTGCAGGGGAAATATTTATGTTTATATACATTAATAATTGCTGTGAAATTTCTTCAGTCTTTGTATCTTAATTAATCAAACCCTTTGAACTTCTTCATCTGGTTTAAATTTTCTCCTGGATGAAGGCGTGCTGCAGAGCCTGGTTGATGCTAATCCGTTTAGCTGGGTCTAGCATTAGAATCTGGTCCAACAAGTCCTTAAGCTGGTGCACTTTTTTACGCTGGTCTTCAGGGAGTCGTTGGCACCCAATCAAGTCTGCTAATAGGTCCTTGGTTGGATTAATGGTGCTCATAACAGTAACTTTCTCCTACAAACACAGAAATGGCAGCCTTGTAGAACAGAAGTAATGCACAAACCCCCCATCCATCCCTTTCACAGAGCTTCAGCAGCAGCATTTCTGCAGGCTTGTTCCACATGGCCTCATAAATCATCATGTGCAGAGAAAAGAGTGGAAAAAACACTGCTGGGGGGGAAGCCACCAACACAGGCTCACACATAACCCAACATCCCAGTTAACTCAGAACATGGAAGTCCACAGGGTAAGTTCCCGTATCTGACCACCATTTTGTGATTCTTCTTAAATATAATATGTCAAAATGATACCAAACTTAAGACTGACCTCATACAATACAACCATATCATACTGAACATCCTTCTAAAATATGAAGGCAGAATTTCTTTTATTAGTAATTTCAGAATAGATTATATGGAGACACCCTGTGTATCTACCAGATTAAATTTAGATTTTTCTTAATGGTGTTCCAACATCCTAGGAAAAAAAAAAAATCTTTTTCCTTTTATAACTATGTAAATTGTCCATACTGCTGCAAAAGGACTTTATTCTAATAGCTTATAAAATCTTGTTTTTAATTAGGAAGCCTAGGTACATTTGAAAGACCAAACAATAAGAAAGCTTGGAAAAAGTGATAGGTTAATCAACACATAGAAGACTTACCCTTTCTGTCACTTTATCTACTTCTATATACATAAAGTTGAGATTTTGATCAAAGTGCTGATCTTTGAACACACCTTTTCGAATCATCTGAAAAATGAGGAAGAGGAAAGAGTTTCAGACAAGTTCTCTGTGTCTTACACATTTCACAATTAACACTGATGTCTATTAATTTACTGCAATGTAAGTAATTTAATACTAATTAAAAAGTATCAAAATGATAGGAAAAGATTGAACACAAAGATACAGTTCAAACCCTTTGAAAAAGGACACAGTATCTTTCATTGACTTACTCATTTTTTTCAGGTCAGTGCTTAGAAGTTTTCTGCTTTCACTTTATATTTAGTCTATGAAAAAGAAGCTGTATACTTTCACTTCATACGATTTTAAATCAGTATAAATTACACAGTCAGAGCAAAGTCTAGTATTTACTGTTAAGAAAAGATGTATATGATAAACAGAATTCCAAGAGAACAAAGACTGTACATTCTACTGCTCATTAGAGCAGTTTCATATATTAAGTACTTATTTTTCTTACCTTGTTTGGCATCTTTCCTTTGAGATCCATGGCAAGTTTCAACATATGGTTATTGGTTTTGCCAGGAAACAGAATTTTTCCTGTATAAAGCTCATATAATGTGCAGCCTACAGACCACATATCTATACCATAGTCATAGATTTTTCCTATAACTGAAACAGAGCAATTCCGGTTAATTCCAAAAAGGCAGACTTTGATATAATATCACAAACACAGATAGATGGAAAAATTCTGATTTGTAAACTGTATTGGTGCTGCTCTTCTTAGGAATAAAAAAACTACCACAAAAGAAGGATGTAAACCTTTTAGCTTTTCAAGCACCCCTATTTTAGAAAGGGTTTTACTTAACACCTAAACTATCAGCTTTAAATTAGCAAAAAACAAGAAGTCAGAAAAATACCACTAAATTGAAACATAACTATAACCCATCAGAATGACTTCTCACTGAGCTAAAAACAACATACACAAAGAGTCACACAAACATGCCTTCAAAAATCTGTATTTTTGACAGTCACTTGCTATGACTACAGAATACATTTCAGTCAAATTTTCATCTGCTAATACTGGCACTTGCTGATATGTGATGGATGTAGTTAATCCAAAATGTACTTACTGATTTCTGGAGCTCGATAAAATCTACTAACTAGATAGGGTGTGATGTCGTTATCTGCCACATGCGAAGCTGAGCCAAAATCACAAAGCTTTAGTATCGTTTTAGACTCGTTCACCTGAAAGTTAAACATAATAAAACCCATTAGCACTATTTGTGGACAGAATTGATAACAGAACTGTAAAAGCAGCAACATATTTAAGTCAGAGACAAGAGAAATGTTCAGACTTTAAATTGGAAGTTCCTTCTATTCTGTATTATAAAAAAATTAAATTCGCTCAAACTGAAAGTGGGAGTTAATGTCCTCAGATCCTACAAAATCAAAAAAAAAGTCAGTTTAACGTACTTTTCCCAAAACAAAATATCTTTGGTGGACCCAGATTTCATTCCAGATACTGAAATTTTACAGATTTAGACCTATAACTCCAGTATCCAGAATACCACTTATAAAACAGCATATTATTCACATCTCATGCTTACACAGTAGATTTTACTGCTAAGATAGTAATAAGAGAACATTTTAGCTAAATTAAAAATATGAGTTTGTCACAAGGATGTTGTCTAAAATAAGTACAGGAAACCACTGGATTCCTCTGATGTAGATCTCACGCCCTACTGGAAAAGAGGCATTTAAGGACCTTTCCCCATCATCTCACTCAAATAACCAAAATCTCCATTCAGACTCAAACAACCTACTTCCATTTTGCAGAAAGCAAGAACATCTCTCAACTAGTGATGGGAAAATTTTTCTTGTAAGTCAATGTCTTAGCTTAGAAAGTCTGTTTTCTATAAAGATAGAAGGAGATGCATGTTCGTTTGAAAAAAAATTTATTTAGATGCCGTGTTGTATTTTTCTTACTATTTATATCACAATATCAGGTTATATCAAGGAGTGAACCCTTAACATTTTCAGTAAATTTAACTTCACCTAAATTAACGGAATTATATGAATTACAAATACTTTATTTTATGCTACAGACCATGCAAAAGAAAAGTTTTAATTATTTTTTACTTACCAAAATATTATCTGGTTTAATATCTGCATGGAGGATATTGCATCTTTTAAGAAGTTTTAAAGCCAGGAACAATTGCTGGCTGTAGGAACGCACAGCTTTTATGTGGAGTCCAACATCTTTCCCGTACTTCTTCAACACCTCTCGTAAATTCATACTGTTAAGGGAAAGGGGGAGAGAAAGAATTAGAAAGAGCTTAACAGAAAAACCAATAGTGGCCTTCTAAATTCTAAGATAAACTTGAACAAACTAGTTAGCTTTAAATATTTTTTGAGAAATGAAGCATTCAACATTGCACTCTGTGAGCTGCAGAACTGAAATAACACGACTGGTCAATCAGATCTGTCTTATACTGTGTAATTATTTACTACACTGGTCTGTCTTAGAGCATATTTTTAATCAATATTAGTATGAGAGATTTGCACATGAACAGTAAATATTCAATAAACCCTTTGTATTCATTTTCTTCAGAAATAAATGAAAACACGTAAAAGATAAAAGTTGAGGAGATTTTTCTTGTGACTTAAGCAGCATAAAAAAAAAGACCATCATTCCAGGACAAAAACATAACTGGACATAAATAAGGTACAAGTGTGTTATCAAGAGATAGTGCAGCACAAGACAATAAATTATTCTACAGCTTATTAATGAAATACAATAGTAATCTCACAAAATTTGCATTGTTTCTGTATATAACTTATCTTCACCCCAAATATGGCGAAAATTAAAATATGACATACACAGAAAACTTAAGAGACATCAGCTGTTCAAATCCTAAGTAGGAATGGGGACTAAATCAATTAATATACTTGATCTACCATAAAACAGTACCTACACTCAACCGGTCACAAGAGCTTAATTACTTGAACAGAAAGTGAGCATGCAAAGAACCACTGTAACAATTTTCTCCCTGAGGCTGTTACTATATGTAGTAACGTGTAGTTTACTCTTTACAAATTATACAGCATTTCCTGAATCTCTCTGGGAATGCATATTAAAACAAAATCTTAAAATGAAGAATTATGAAAACTAATAAAAATACTGACATATACAAAAAGTCATTAAGAGCAGTACTAGTGAGATAAACCATCTTTAATACATTATCTTGTTTCAAATATTTTCCAGGCAGAAAACTCACAACAGTGCTAAGAATAAATCAAAAACAGTTCAGTAGTCTGTGAATTTGTCCCCACAGACAATTTCTTTTTGTTGTTTCAAAGTTCCTTGCATTCTTGAATCTCAGTACTAGAACAAGGCATCAAAACAACAGCCAAATCCAGAAAGGTAAAGAACACACAGTAGTTCTTTACTTTTTACAGAGAACCATTTGCTAAACTTTTGTCATCTTACCTGAGTGGCTCAAATACCAGACAGAGATGTTGTTTGTGGTAGAAATGCCTGAACAACCGTAGACAATGAAACTTGTCATCAGGATCAGCATCATTGAGCTTCTTTAAAAATTCCAGTTCTTTTAAGCCAGTTTTTTGCCTGAAAACAGAGAAATGTGATTATAAAAAAAAAAAAAAAAATCAGTTGTGTGGCTGTAGTTATCCAGGAATGAGAAGTGTCTTGTCATTAGTTAATGTACCACAGCTAAAAAACCAAAATCACAACATTGGTTTGCTGTCAGTGACTACACACTGAGTAAGTTTATTTAATCCCTGGATATTCACTGTACCTTTGCAACCTCCTTTCCCCCTCACTCTCAGTTGCATGCAAGGCTAAAACTGGATTTTGTCCTGTAACGTCACAAATTTCAAACAGCACTCACTTGAGAAGTTTACTTGTTTAAAGAAGTGCTTCACCACATAAAACAGTATTAAAAGATTTAAACTGAACTGACTATAGATTCAGTTACACATCCAAGCTTATTACCTGTACAACACACTGAACTAAAACAGCTTATCAATCTCCATGTTGCCTTTAAAGCTTTTCTAGATGTTTATTCACATAACTAAAACAAATCCAGTTATACACACAGTAAGACAACTTTTAAAACTTCCAAAGTAAAATACATAGAAAAGATTTTCATTTAGGTTGTCATTAACAGAAGAGGACACATGAAATGACTGTATAAACACTGCAGCAGATGGTGAAAACAAGTGCTGTAGACAAGTCAAGTCCTCAAATGACATAGTTTAACTTGTTAATGTTCACTCATCCTGAACGGCCTCTTTTTTTGTATTTCAACAGCAAGAGTCTCATCTCTTTTTATGTATCTTATATACATGCAAATAATTAAATGTATCAAGTTCTTTTTGTAAATTGCAGATGATTGACTGGGATTCAACCCACAGCCTGCCAAACAGATTTGGTCCATCAAAACTAAATTCTTACAGTCCAGAACTCCCATCTCAAGAAACGTGCTCAGCTTCAATCTTGGTTTTTTGCTATCACTGTTCCCTGCAGTTTTGCAAATGAGAAGGTGCCTGATGAAAATGCAAGTACCCTTCCTCCTGTGACAGCTGTAAAGAAGCGTGGATACATAGTCCTCAAGCGCTTCCCATTACCTGGCTCACATTAGCAGAAAAGGCAGGAGTCACAGCTGTGATCTGCTACTTCACTTGAAACAAAGGGAGATCCAAATCACATCATGAAAAACTTCCAACTGTTCCACATGCTTCATTACCATCAAAAAAACCCCATTACTTACATAAGTTCATTGTTCCTGATGATTTTCACGGCTACTTCTTGGTTTGCTCTGGCCATGTCCCTGGCTCGCACCACGTTGCTGAAGACTCCCTGACCCGTGTACCCATAGACATTGTAACGCTTATCCAGAACTTCACCTATGTTAACACCTGAGGGATAAAACCAAGCGACTTCAAGTTATGAGGGAGAAATGTAATGGAACTTCTCAAGAAAAATAAACCATTCTCTATTCATTACAAAATATGAGGGTAAATAGCAAGATCCTTTAATTTCATGGTGTACAATGTTTACAATGTTTTGTATCACCTATCTTTGTGGAAACTATGGAGAACAAAGGGTGATTCTTCAAGCCTGGAGTCCTTTCAAAACTGAGATTAAAACCTGCCTGCTTGTTTCATCTATTACATTACACACACAGAAAGGGCTCTGGGATACATCTACTTTTGAACCACATTTCAATACTATCATACATGAGGATCTTCTCCATTCAGCACCCTCACTCCACCTGTCCTTGCTGATAAACAAACACAACTTACGGTAATAGCCTTCTGCATCTGTCCAGTTATCCCTGAGATTGGGGTTTTCTTTGAAATCTTTTCCAAACCCAGCAGCCCTTAGACGAGCGCTCTGAAACAAAAAGAAAAGTAACAGCTTTGCTTGTGTGCTCTGTATTTTTCTTTGACATTTACTTACCAAAGCCCTTTTTCCCTACTGAAAAAGTCTTCTCTCCACAATACAAACACACTTGTCTTGCAGGAGAGAGAAATAACTTAATGTTATTTACATAGCAGTAGCTAAAGACAGATGCAAGTAAAGAGCATGAGATCAACCAACAGAATTATTACTAAACATAAATGTGCAAAGTTTCAATTAACACTGACAAGGAATTCATATAAGTCACGTTAGAATGCACATTTTGGACCATCTAAGTAAGACTTCTTCTTTACAGTAAGTTTACAGTAAAGAAGTGCAGCAATTTGCAAGGAAAACACACCTGTTTAAGCCTTGAATTTCTGTTCATTACATGCCACTTGTTTTATACTGTTATACATACTACCATAACACTTCTACAACTGCTGTTGACATCTCTTAACAGATTGAGCAATATTTTAATCACAAATTCAAAAAATATGAGTAGTAAAGTTTATCTTCAATTGAATAAAAGTTTCTATAAAAGGGAGCTGCTCACTTACAAGCCATAAAAATCCCCACTTGTAACTTCTGAACTTTTAAAAATGCACCCTGACACACACACTACCCTTCAAGTATTCATCTTTTTCCAGGTCAGTGGGATACCAGTGTTATTAAAGTAAAACCACAGCCTATGTTTTATCTGCCATAAAAATCTCCAGTTAATTTTTGTTTAAGAAGAAAGTTCTTATTTCTCAGTGTTGTGCATCAGCAACAACAGAGAAGATTTATAGAGAATGACATGTAAAGTCTCCAAAGTAGTCACTGGACTGACAATATGTGAGGGCCACTGCAGCATATTTATAGAAAAGCTAATTAAAGAGTGCTTAAGTAAAACCAGGAAATGTATCTCTTCATCCCAAAAAATCTCCAACCAACCACCATATACTCCATCATTAGCCAATTATACTATCTTACACATTTTTTAATTAACTATACATGAATCTCTGGAAAAAGCTCATACTTAGAACATTGCAACATGATAACAATAATAAAAAGCTAAACTTATAAACAGATTAATGTTTTTACTATGTGCTATTGTATTCAAACAGCAGATGAATTCCCCAATTGCTTACACTCTGGTAAAACTGCCACTAATTTCAGAAGTTTTATTTCACTGAAAAACTAATTAAGAACCACTTTGCCTGTCTTGGCTGACCAAAAGATTAAGAACACACAAGTCACTTAGCAGCACGTGCTTTTACAAATCAAAGTTCTCACAACCCTCAAGTGGAGTGACTCTAACAAAAATCAAGCAGAAAAAAAGCATACATTTAATCTCCAAGAATTACCTACATCAAAGTATGCAGCGAACATATCATCTGATTCTGTGAACATATCAGGAGCTAGCAGCTTCTTCTGAGATGAACCTTAAAATGAAATTCGGATTACTCAACACGAAAAAGATGTCAAACAGTAACTCAGCTGCCAGTGTAATTTGGCACTTGGTATCTTTACAACATAGTCTAAGATCAGTATATTAGCAAACAAGTAGTTCTGATAGTGTTTCTAGCAAATACTATTTCACATTCTAGAATATAAAACTCAGACTAGTCAATTTCTTCAAAAAACTCAAAAATTTATCTCTTTCATTAACTATGTGCAATAGATTTCAAGTAAGCATAGCAGAAAGAAAAAATATATACTTACATGCTTCCTACAAATAATGACTATATATGTGTGTGTATAAAAAGAAGTATAAAATTACTATGTGCGTATATAAAAAAAATACATTCGCGTTTTCAACATACAAGTTCAGGCTTTTCTGCAAATCACCAGATATTTTACTAAAACCCAAAGTTGTAAACCCCAGAAAATCTTTCCTTTGTAAAATGTTTTCTCCAATCCTGCCAAAAAGGTGTGCAGCTTTTTGTCAAACACTATGTTTACTATTGTGTTACATAGAAATGTTTTTGTTATGGGCAAGATTATCCCTTTCTCACCTTTTAATCATCTTTAAATCCCAAAGACATTTTACTTGGTTGATAAGATAAAAGTAAAGAAATATAAATTAAGTACACATTAGTAAAAGCAAGCAAACTTCAAACTATTTCACTCATGCACACATTGTGGCAGCCCTCCATGAACATGGTAAATTGGAGACCCTCCCTTGACTACGCAATGGAGAAAAACAAACAGTTAATTGAGCTCAGAGGCTTCAGGTCTCCTGGTGCACAAACCCCTTCCATACCAAATAACCAGACTGAAATCTGAGAGCATAAAAAAATCATCCAGCATGCTGATACCACTGTTTCAAGGAACAGATCTGTCACCTGACACTTGTGGAAGGCAGTTTATACCACTGTTTTAAGCTACAAACCCTTCTAGAAACTTCTTCATTTTCCTTTTAGTTCCAGTTACCTGGACTGGGCTACAATGAGTTATTGACTAGTTTCTTAGCAACTTACTACTCTGGCCCTATAAAGACATCAGGATAGAAATAAAAGTTTACTCTTGCAGAGGAAGATAACCCACTAGCTTCAGCTTTTCTTACAGCCACCTCCAACCCAGAATCCTACCACTCAGATGTGAAACTCTTAAAAACCGTTTTTACATGTCTATGTGAAAAATCCCTACTTTGTTAAAACTTAAATTTTCATATGCTTTAACTGACAAAATTAGAGAGCAGTACCTGCTTCAACAAAATAGGAAAAGCACATTGTCTGTTAGACATAGTAAGCCTAAATTTGTGGTATACAAAGAAAGCTCTGAAACGGTTCTTTTCACAGATGCTGCAGGAGAACAATCTGAAAACACACAGCTCAAGGGAACACCAGAATAAACTACAAAGCAGTACAGCAGTCCCAAAGAGATGCATATTACTTTGAAGAGAAGCATCCACTAGAGACAGTGTATTTAGCCCCCAAAGATCCGTGTGGCACAGGACATGAAATACAAGCTAACTGCAACCTCCCTCAGAGGGGTTGGGCAGGCTCCACAGCCCTTGTTAAACATTGCTACTGCAATTAAACTGTAGAGAGAAATCAAAGCTGCTTAAACTAGCTCAAGTACCACCACACAGCAACTGCACACACCTCTGACTACTTGGAAGATGTAATCCACTTTCAAAAGACAAAAAAAGCAGCAGACTTTCAATACTACAGGGTGCGCTGGGAGATGTTTCACAGTCCTTTTGCTGCAGCTGGCACAAAGCAGATTTTATATCAAAATTTATTTCATTTCAACCTGGATGTACAATAGAGTACATGAAGGGAGCAAGAGAAAGAAAACACCTATTTCAGCAATTATCTATGCTGCTAAAATGGACTTACTAGCAATGACCCTCAAAAGCTTTAGTCATTCTAAATTACTACAAACCCACCTATAGTCTTCTGTCACAGTGGCTTCGGCCAAAAAAAAAAAAGAGGTATAAAAGGAGCATAATTTCCAACCCTCACAAAATAAAGTCTAGGCTTCTAAGAAAACAACTTGCCTAAGTGAAAAGAAAAATTTGGAAGGGTAATTCTTCATCATATAGAAAGACATTGTTACTTGCTCTTCCAAACGTAAAGCACAAATTGTGTAAAGAGTCATTAGAAATATAGAGATATTCCACACATATTATCCTTCCTAATGAGGAAGCTTTATTTTAATGCTATGTTTTAAGTACCATAATATTTGCAAAAACGTCCACAAATTCCATCCAAAAGGACAATCTACTTCCTAGTCTGGAAGTATGTAAGTAAACTAAGCCAAATGTCTGAGCTTTCATAAATTGCATTAGAGAGATTTCAGGATCTTACCATTGTTCTGTTCAACTGTCATGAGGTTGTGCTTGGCTTTCACTGATGCCTCAAATGTGTCCACATTTTCCCTCTCATACTCCTTAACGTCAGCAGCAACTCTTTCTAGGATGTCATCAGGAGAATTTGAGCGACTGCGTGTACTGCTTTGAGGGCTGCTTGGTTCAGATGGTACAGAAATGTTACTGTCTTCTGTCTGGCCTTTGTATTTCTAAAAAGAAATTTAATTTTTAATCTCACTGTCACACCTTATCACAATTTAAACATCTTCATACCCACCCTTTCAGTGGTTTGGGATTTCAGCTAAAGCATTAATCTTTGCCTTCATAATCACCCATGTCTATAAAGACAAGACATTATTTTCAGAATGGGATACAACTTCTGAAAATTTGGTTTGTCATAATGCACCACAGCCCAGACTACCAGACTGAAACATTCATAAGTGTTCTTTAGGTCTTTACATTTCTGTAAAAATAGATTATTAATGAATATTAACTATTTGTTTATGCACAACAAAAGGTCAGCAGCAACACATTTATTACTAAACCATCCTGGCACACAAACACAGATACAGTCTTTGAGGAAAAATTATTTTATATCCTACATTCTAGAATATTTCCCAGTTTTATTAGTGTTATGGTACAGAAAAGTAGCCTTTAGATTCAGTTTTTTATGTGAACTGGAAATCCTATTTATTCATTCATTTGTTGAATGAATAAATTCATTTATTCATTCATGTGTTGAAAAATTTCAGGAGCGTTAAAAAATTTCAAACATCATTACAATTTTTGTTACCCTTATGTATTATGAAATGTATTATCTCACTTCCTATCCCAAAAGGTAAAAATCAAGATGAAGGAATGTTTCTACCATTCAGTTGTTAAGGTTGAACTATTCAATAATACAAGCAGAGGTTTTTCCATATAAGTTATTCAGCTCTGCAATTTGCTTCCAGCCTGCACCAACATCAGGTGTAACCAGTCTTTAACGAGAATTTATATGGTTTGGCTCAGTCATAGTTCTGAAGGATTTAACAATGGGCTTTGCATAAAACTCAAACCATTAACAGTACTTTTAGTGCCATTTAAAATACACAGTACACTGAAGCCAGTGATTTTGTACCTGATACTAAATAAATACACTACAGCATTTTGCTTGCTAGAGTTCTAATTGTGTGCCAAATCCCACCTTTGAAAAGAGATAGCTGACTTGTACTGTACAATGACACCCCCTTTGGTCACAGCTCCTTTCAGGGGTCTTGACCACACATTACACCTGTGATTACTGTTACCTTATCACCTGGAGTAAGAAGTTCATGCAACTCACATGTGTTTTTAGGGAGGAACCCATGACTGTGGCTTTACAAATTTTTTTTTTTGGAAATTGACAAGGACAATTTCTACGTAAAACAAACTGACCATTTACGTTAATCAATATGTAACTTACTGTTACACTGATGTTATTATATCAGGGATACAGCTACGGAGAAAACCTACAGATCAGGATAACTGAAGAACACTTTTAATGTGTCTTAAGACCATCAGAGAATGTTTAAACAAAGCAAAAAATGACTCACAGAAGAGTCACTTCAGTTTTAAAAGCAATGCTATGACAATAGAAGCGTAGAGTTTGAGACTACCATTTATGATTAACTAACTGGAAAAATACAGCAATAGGAATTACTATTGCAATGCAGCAATAGCCAAAGAGCCTTCCTTTACCCTGACATTTTAATTCCTGTAACCATGTACCTGAACAATTGCTTGCCGCTGTAATCTCCTTTGTCTTATCTCTGCTTCTTCATCCTCTTCTTCCAAATCAAAGTCTTCAAGACTAAGAAAATATGATTTTTTAATGTAACTTCATAAACATCTAATTATCTACTGAATTTTACCAAGTGCAGTTGCTTGGCATACAAAGCACAGAATGCATTAAACAATAGCTGTTCAAGTGACTCAGAAAGCAATGGTGTATTAAATCCCACTCCATATATTTACATTTCCTTACAAAGAAAATTTCTCTCCTGGTATCTCATTGGGACTTTCTATATTCTATTTTTAATTGTGAACAATTAACAGCCCTTGTCTAAAAGACAACAAACAAACAAAAAAACTTGTTCCTTTTCACTGGAGAATCATTTTTCCTTAATAATTTGATTAAGAATGCATACTCCTGCACAATTGAATAAGCAGATGTTTAGGAAATATAAACACAATTTGCAGACAGCAGTTAATCCTTTCAGGTATTAAAGCTTTTCCTCAAGCAGTAAGCTTTAGTAATCAGACCAAAAGTTTTCAAAATATGCTGATCAAGTTGAATTTAAAAATCTAATTATATACCCTCTCCTAATATCTGCCCACTAGCCAACAAGTCTTGGTATTTTTTGCATATTCTGAAGTTTTTCTAGGTTCTCACAACATTAATTTGACAAGGTCACAAGTACAAAGACATGATTATGGTTTTAGGTGACAATTCAAAACTACATCATGAAGATAAATGTTAGTTCAATCCTAGTATCAGTGGAACTGCAGGTTATAAATAATCAATATAAGTTAGAAATACAGTCTTACTTTTCATCTGATGAAGATTCCTGCTCAACTTTCATGCCCTCAGAAAGACTACCCTTAAATTTGTCTTCTTTAACTTTGCTTCTGCTCCTACGTCTATGGCCACCACGTGACCTGGATCTCCTTCGAAGGCGAGATCTACTTCTCCGGCCTCTATCCCTGTTTGAAAAGAACAAGAGATTTGGATTTTGGGGGGTAAGAAAGAAGGAAAATCTTTTCAGAAAACATAAAGACACGCAATGAGTCCAAGTAATAAAACAATTTAATTCATGGAGGACCAAATGAATTTAACTGCGCTAGCACATATTAACACGGACAACAAAAAAAAAAATAGCACAGTCTGTTTACACATAAGGTAGCAATCCTCATTCTTCCTGTAATATCTTACAAGATACACTTAAAAGCACAGGGTCCTGTAATATCTTACAAGATACACTGAAAACCATAGGGTCCTGTAATATCTTACAAGATACACTTAAAAGCACAGGGTGTCGTTACCTCCTCCGAGGAGATCTGCTCCGCCTCCTGGGAGATCGGCTGCGTCGAAGGGGTGTTCGAGATCTCCTCCTGATGGGGGACCGAGACCTTCTTCTGGATGGGGACCATCTGCTGGGTGGGCTGACATCCTTGGACCTTTCACGCCTAGACAAAATGTCATCCCTGGTCCGTGTTCTTAAAACAGAGGAAGAGAGTGATAGTAAAAATGAGGAGCAAGCTGAAAACAAAAGAATCTGTTCCCTCTAACAACTCACTTGAAAAATCTTACTGCAGGTGAGGGACCACCAGATGGGCTTCTGAGGGAGGGATGGATAAGCAGGCTGCAGAGCTGGCTGCCCGTCCCACGTTTCTCTCCCCACCCTGGGAAGTGTGTGCCCATACAAAGATCTAGTTCAGGACAAGTCTGGAAACAGCTCGTTAATTACTACCACGAAGCTAAGAGAGCTTTTAAAACAAAACTTGTGTTTAGGTCTGTTTTCATGTTTACCAGAAGCAGTACTGAAACAATACATAAACCCTAAAATCTTATTCTTGAGAATTGCTTCCCACCACACTATTGAAATTTAGGCTTAGGATCATGCTACTTCACAGTAGTGACAATAATGTCTGTTTCCATTAGAGCACTAGAACTGCATGGCTTCAACATTTCACACATTCTAAAACAGCAGATGAAAACTGGAATTCTTACCTAAAATCTAAACTATCCCTTCTCAAATTAAAAAAATAATTCGAGTCTGATAATTTATACACTATTCAAAATTTGCTTATTCTTGCCTATATAGATTTACAATTATTCAAGAAAAGAAACCCTCAATGGGATTACTACATAAAAAAGCTTAACTGCATGACAGCAACAGTTCAGTCAAAAACTGGAAAGAATATAAATTAAAAATTTAAACAACCACTCTAATGAGGCTGCATTAGAAATTGAAGAATAGTTTTACACATTTCAAAGGAAATGTTGCCATTCTATTTTCTTCCTGCTCCTTATTTTTGTTTTTTTTTTTTTAATCAAGTTGGAACAACTTTTTACAGGAGTTATACCTCATCAATGAACAAAATATCTTGGGTCTGAAAGACTAGTTCTACCCATTCTATTAATTTTTTCATTTGTTTTGAGACTGCTACAACCAATGATCAGACATACAGAACTGATGCAAAACAGTAAACAGTGAGGGAAAAGGAAAATTTACGCATGTGCAGAGTACTGGCAGTTTCTACAAGGAATTACTGTACTCAAATACTGGAGTAGGCCAATACCTTTAGCCCAATTAATTTATATTATGTTCTTGTGAACAATATTACATAAAAAGGCACAGGATGAAGAGTTCCAGGCTTCCTGACTAACAAAGTGGTTGTACTGCCAAAACCCAATCAAAATATCTGTTACAAAAAATAAATTAGTTCAGAGATCACAAGGATGAGATAAAAAGTGGAAGATGATTAAGAATTCATAGTAACATCACATAAAGAGTAACTCCAGTCAAAGACCTGAGAAGTGTCTTACAAGATTAGAACACTGGAAACAAACTTGAAAAATTAAATTACTGGGACTTTTTTTGTTAAAACTGTTCATTAAAGCTCCTCAAATTCTCTGGCAGTTTGAGTAATTACAAGTAGTTAAAACTTGAACACAGGTGGAATTAATTCAGATGTCTTACAAGGGGAGATTATTCCTGCTGATCTGCAAACACCTCCAAGCAGAAAATATTTTAGTAGTCCCCCACTCACATGCAGTTACAGCAAAATTCTAGACACATGCATCACTTGAAATAGGTGTCTAGACAACCAATTCAAACTGCCTGCAATGCAAGCTGTCAGGAAAAATGAAAACTGAAAGATGCAAAATGTTGCCGAGGAAAAGACACCTACTATGCCAGAAAAACTCAGTGGCTGGGCCGACACATTCCTGATTCACCAGAAAGCAGCCAGATAACACTGGGAGCATTTACAATATTTGCTTGATGGGGTTAGCATCATTGGGGCCATTCCAAAGTACCCAAAGATTCCCTATACTGAAATCAGAGTAACCTTCAGTGATTCAGGCTGAAACTTTCACGGTTTTAGGTGCCTATTCACTAAACTTTGTTGTTCTAACTCATTTTAAATTTATTCTTCTTTGTTCTTAGTTCTCAGACTGGGTTAAGCTAAACCCCATAATGCAAAGTTTTAAATTGTTTATTATCCAATGCTGAATTCTTCAGACTCTTAAACTTCTTACAGCTAACGAATTAATTTCCAAAAATTCATACACTTATATCATTCTTTTCATGGAAGCCCACTACCCAGGCATTATTCACTTTCAAATTTCAAGATAACTGCTTTCATAGGCTAAATCTGTCTTTTTAAAATAATTACAAGACTACATCAATACACTAAATAGATTTATATCCTACTCCTTTAAGTGTATGAAGAATATGGTAACTACATACAGCAGTCTAATTTCAACATTACCATCCTGCAAACAAATGAAAATCCACAATATTTTAAAGGAAAAAAAAACCTCTGAGAAAGACATCTTGACATAAAAATTTGCTTACATTCACACTTACTGACTCTATCGATCATTAGGGCTTTTTTGGAGGGGAAAGAGGGGCTAATAACCCACTTTCAGCTAACACTAATATATAACACCGGAGAGGATTCTCACTCCACAGAAATAAAAAAGCAACAGAACTACTAACAAAGAAACAGAATAGAAGATATAGACCCAAGATATTCTGAATCCAAGCAGCAATAAAAAGGAGAACACAGTTACAAAACTTGTTCCCAGTAAGGGTGTGTGCAGCAAATAACTTAGCGGTTTAACAACCACAAGATGAATTTGCATATCTGACAGCTGGGAGGAATAGTTTTTTAAAAAAATTGGATACAAAGTAAGCTCATGATATAACGTACACTCTGATTACCTTTTTTAATACCTGTTTTCCAAATAAAATAAGGAGATAAACACCAAATTAGAAGATAGTTCATCCTGCAAAGCATTTTTGTGATGGCTCATGACACCTTGAAGTTACCTGGGAGAAGAAAGACGCCTCCTTTCTGATTCTCTTCTTTTTCTTTCTGCAGATCTACTCCTCACTCTTCTGACTGGAGAGCGGGTTCGAGAGGGGGATCTACTCTGTTTAGACCTACGATCGTTAAACAGAGGGGATCTGCTTCTTCTTGACTTTTCACGCTGTTTGGGAGATAAGCTTCTCCCTTTTGGGCTACGGCCAGGTCGTCTAGGGGACCTGTTTTCCTTCCCTGAAGAAGCATCTTTAGAAGGAGATTTAATTGGCTTTTTTTCTTTGTCAGTCTCTGATCTCCTAGGTTTTCTATCTTTGGACCGTGATCTTCTATCTTTGGATTTGCTTCTTAGTTCTGCTGGAGACTTCGATTTTCTACCACGATCTCTGCTTTTGCTTTCATTTACAACTGGAGACTTTCTGCGGTCTCTTGATTTACTTTTATCATCAGCCTTATTTCTATCCTCTGGAGGAGACTTGGACTTTCTGTTTTTCTCCTGAGATCTCCTTTTAAGTATTGGAGACCTAGATTTCCTCGTCTGATCTTGAGACTTACTTCTCTTATAAGGACTTTTGGATTTCCTCCTTTCTTTTGACTTGCTTCTAGTAGTCTTCTCTTTGACTCCATCAACTCCTGCCTTGGATTTCTTTTTGTCAGATCTGTGCCTAGTCCTTTCTTTTGATTCACTCTTACTTGCTTTCTTGGAACTAGTTTTATTGTCCACAGGTTCTAATTTCCCCTTAGTATTTGACTTTGTTGTAGGTCTTGTTCCATTTCGTGCTTTTTCATTAATCTCCCCCTCTTCTTCAGATCCTGATTCATAACCCTGTAATATTAATCCCATCCCAGACTGGACTTTTCCTTCCATTAATTCGTTTTCAAGTTCAGCTTTCAGCAATGCTCTTTGCTTCTCTAAGTCTTCCAGAGGAGCCAAAAAATCAATTTTAGTTCTTTTAGCTGGTCCATCTTCTTTGTCAGAGGCATCAGCCACCTCTTTCCATTTATGTTTCTTATGTTTGTGTCTGTGTTTATGTTTTTTGTCCTTATCATCTTCTGAAGAATGTTTATGTTTCTTGTGTTTACTTCGGTGTTTGTGTTTCTTTTTTTTGTGTCGGCTGTGCTTGTTCTGAGGTTGGTCTGCCTCTGACACTTCCCCATTTTCTTCATTCACACTTTTCTCAGATGCCTCAGCATCCTCAACCCTGCAAAAAGAAAGAGATCAGTACTATAAAGTCACTGTAGTCCTTTATCTCATGTTATGTAGACAGCTTATTATGATAGAAACTAACTGGCATTTATTCACCTACCTCTGGGAGAATCAAAAATGTACCACTAATTTAAGTAAGTTATAACAGCAGACACACTTCCCCAGGAACAGACAGCTATGGCTGCAGAAAGAAACAGTACAGAAAGAACAGACAGCAAATACACTGACAAAACCAAATGTGTGGATGGAATCAATGCTTACATTCAATCCCAACCTATCTGTTAACAGCACACAACAGTGCTGAAAATTTATCTGTCAGTGCATCATCACCTATGTCACGTTCTGCTCCTTTCCAATGCCTAACCCAAGCTATGCCTTTTACAAGTATTTTAAGAGGCAGGAAACAGTAGTGCTCCAAAGATGAAAACTAATTTCAAAGTAGGATGCTGACCACCTTATGAAACCTTGTTGCAAAATCTCATGCGGAGCTGACTAACCCTCTTAGCTGCAAATTCTTTCTGTAAGTGTACACATCTTTTAGAAAATCAAGAAATGTTCTTACACATTTATATTATTTATGCAATACAGGGAATACTATTGAGAAACAGGATACATTAAGGAAGTCTAATTTCAGAGCAGCTTTCTGATTTCTCATGTAGCAGATTAGCAGCTTCAAAAAACAGTGGTAATTTTGACATCTGTAAAATGCCATTGACCAAAATAGCTGAAAATATTAGCAGCAAGTTATTCAAATTATACAGTGTTTCTTCTAAGAAGAATATTTTCAATTAACTATAATTCCTCCAAATAGGAACTTCAAAAAAATATAAAGCTCAGTCCTGATGTTACACACTCCCTTGTATTATCTTCCCATGCCACTGAAACTGCAAATAGGGGTTTTTACAGTGTTTAGCAAATACCTCCCAATCTCCTTCAGAGAGTTACTGTCTGTCTGTGGTAATACAGATGAATGCCTTTTGAAATACTATTACAGGTGCCAGAGCTCACCTTTCTGCAAACTCACCTCATCTAAACTACAGTTTTAAAATTTACTAGTGGCCACTTTAACAACTTAAACATTTTGCTGTATACTAAGCCTCATTAGGTAAAAAGAAACCCCCCAAACACAACAGTCAGGAGCAGGGGGTGAACATACAGAGAAATGTGGAAATTATCTTCTGAACTCTACTGGTTTCATAAGTGAGCTGTTTCTGAAGAGTATGATCAGTAATCTGATCCAATAAATGTATCAGAGATATTCTAAGCCAGACCTAAAGGACAGCACCTCATTATGAATTTGATTACTGTCTTCCTAATTAAGGACAGGATCTTCAAGCAGTGCACATTTACTCTCTCCTGCCTGAATTAAAGCAAATTCTTATACTAGGAAATAAAGCTGACTTTTCTGCAAAGTACACTAAAATTATTTGCTAAAATTGTTAAAACTTTAGTACTAAGAAACTATGAACCTCCAAATGGAACAAACTGTTTGAGGTTAAAAAAGCAAAATATTCAGAGATTTAACTCAGAATGCTGCTTGTCTTTTACATTTTTATTACTACTTCTGCTTACTAAAGGCATACAGAAAGGTGTTTTTCTTAATTACTTACTCCTAACACTCCACACCATTATAAGAGAATATCAGAACAAAAGAGGAAAAACTGGCTTAAAAAGAGCTTATTTTATCTTGAGCTTAACATTAAAAAAAATTTAAAAAGAAAAAGTATTAAATGCAAAACTTCTTCAACTTGGATTTCCATCCTGAGCAAGTCCATCTGTGACATAAGTGGGGAAATGAGACAAGGAGAATTTTAAGGGAACTATGTGCCTTTCCAAATTTCTTTTAGTTGGACCCAGGATCCTGTGTAAGTCCCCAGTTAACACATTAAAGGTACTTCAAGACATTAAAAAAATAGTAAAGACAATACAAATCACATCTGTTCAAGCTTTTCCAAGGAAGTCTTCCTTCTCTTAATATCAGAAAGTGACACCAAAAACTTTAAGGAAGTTATTTTGTTATTGTATGTATTTTAGAGTTATGTAATAACCTCATCTTAAATTCTAGAGAAGCCAACTGGTAGCTAAGGTGCCAGATGAGACACACCACCCCAGCAGTATCTCAGGCCACTACAGGCTGCCAACACAACTGCCAGCTGTCTTTGTAACTCAACAATAAAATTAGGTCCATTAATATCCAAAAAATAGTTCAAGTTTTCTTCATCCACAGGGATACATTTATTTCAAGTAATTTCATTAAACTGTGGATAAACTTCTACTTCAGTTAAATGCTTCAGAGGTATGACATGGATGAAAAAATCTTTTATTCTATTTTAGAAGGTGATGAGGCATGGCTACATGTTTAGGTGCTAATGGCTTTAAATAGAGAAGAACTGTGACATGAACTTGTTACAGCCCTACTTTTTCCTATTTCTGAATTCAAGGAGAATTATAGGAAGTTCAAAAGGATGTGCTTCACCCACCTCTTCCTTCATACAGGGTTCCTATCATCAGCTTCTACCTCATTACTAAACTTTCTCTATACAATACTAAACGTTTTTCATGTGCACACATTTTACAAGGCTCACATGTACACCTACCGCTTTTCCTCACCTGTTTTCTACTCCCAGGATAAATAATAAAATCAATACTAAAACTCTTTAAGGAAGAAAACCCACAGAACGCAGTTTATGAAGCTAAAATGTTAATGTATAGATTATGTATTAATGTTAAAGAGGAGCGATAGAGCAAGATCGCTAGCTGCCAGCAGAATTTCCAGCAGATCGTGTTCACGAGCTGCGGAGTGCGGACAAACCCCAACCCCACGGCACTAACCGGGGTGCCTGGAAAACGCACGCCCGGGAGCCCCGCTCCGGCGGGGAGGCGGCGGCTCGATCTTCGCTTCCCAACGGGAGCCGCGACTTGCCAGTCATTTCGAGGGCTGGAAGGAGGGGCTGGCGGCAACAAATCACTTTCTGCTTCCACCAGCACGGGCACTTTCTATACCGCGAGAGCGGCCGGGGCCCGGGGGAAGGAGGGGAGGGAGGGAGGAGGGTTCGCCGCAGGGCGGGCAGCGGCTCGGCGGCCCCAGGGCAGCCCCGCGGCCCCCGCTGGCCCGGAGCCCCGCTCGGACAGGATGTGTGGGGGTGCGTGTACGTTCGAGTGGCGGGGGGGATCCCGCCGGAGGGGAGCGCCGGCCCGGATCGGCCTCAGGGATAGCCGGGCGGGCAGCGGCCTCACAGCCACGCGGAGGATGCGCCTCCCTGCCCCGCGTCCGCCTGCTGCACGGCCCCCGCGGCAGCGGCAGGCCCGGCTGGCCGGCGGCAGTCGCGGTTCCCCGCGGCCGGAGCGCCGCCGGGCCGNCCCCTTCCTCCTCCTCCTCCTCTGCCTTCCTCGCCACTTCCACCCGGGCCGCTTCTCGTCGTCCCCGTCCCGTGTGTGTGCGTCCCCCGTCACCCCAATCCCCTCGCCCGCGCTTCTCCCTCCAGCTCCCTTCTCCTCCTCCCCACAGCTCCAGGGCGAGGAGCCTCCCCCCCTTCCCGCCGGTCCTTACTCGGGCGGTCGCTGCTCGGGCTCGGCCGCGGCGGCCATTTTGAACTTCCGAACTCCTTCGCTGCCGCCGCCGCCGCTGGGAGGGGGCGGGGGAGACGCGGGGCCGGAAGTGAACCCCGCGCGCGGGGCCGAGAGCGCGACCGAGGCTCCGCCCCCCGCCTGTGGGGGCGGCCGGGGGGCGGCGGCGGGAACGGAGCCGGGAACGGAGCCGGACGGGAGCGGATCCCGCCGGGAGTCAGCGGGGTTGCATGAGGTATTGGGAGGGAGCTCTTCGCAGTGAGGGCCCTGCGACACCCGAACGCGTTTCCCAGAGAAGCTGCGGATCTCCATCCGGTGGGAGCGTTCGTGTTTGGTTTGTCCGGAGCTCTGGGCAGCCGGGTCCGGTGGGAGAGTATCTATCCCTGCGCATGGCAGGGGCTTGGAACTGGGTGGTTTTTAANGGATCCCGGTGGAATGGGTCCCTCCGGAATGGGTCCCGCCGGGAGTCAGCGGGGTTGCATGAGGTATTGGGAGGGAGCTCTTCGCAGTGAGGGCCCTGCGACACCCGAACGCGTTTCCCAGAGAAGCTGCGGATGCTCCATCCGTGGGAGCGTTCGTGTTTGGTTTGTCCGGAGCTCTGGGCAGCCGGGTCCGGTGGGAGAGTATCTATCCCTGCGCATGGCAGGGGCTTGGAACTGGGTGGTTTTTAAGGTCCCTTCCAACCCAGGCCGTTCAGTAATTCTGCGGTCCTGTTGAAAGGCGTTGCTCCGCTCAATTTGCCTTTCCTTGCCGGGTGCAGGGCAGGCTCGGTGGGTTCGGGCCGGGGCGCGGGGCTGTGTCTGGGTGCGCTCTGCTGCCTCCTGCTCTGAAAGGTTCCTCAGCAGCGTTCTCGCCTTTTAACACGAGTATTAGACTTAAGATGCTGCCTGCTTTTTAACAGGAGCTGTTATAAATTTAACACAGAAATGCCGTAGCCTCTATTGGTTGCTATAGACGTTGCTAACCTTTATTTCATTTTTAATTTCAACAGGTGATTTGAGCAGTCATTTATGGCATAATTTTTCTCATGCAAGACCCTCACTTCTTTCAGCTAGTCATAAAATCTGCAGACGTCCCTGGGGCTGGAATCTGAATCTGGTTGTCGTTGCTCCCAGACTTTGGATAAGACACTTTGAAATCATGAAGTGGATTTTAACTGTTATGTTCTTTGTCTTTACACAGATTCACAGAATATTCTGGGCTGGAAGAGATCCACAAGGATCCTCGAGTCCATCTCTTAAGTAAATGGCCATATGGGGATTGCACCCACCACCTTGATGTTACCAGCACCATGCTCTAACCAACTGCAACTACAGAAAATTAACAAATTTAACTGCAAATACTGATGTGTTCTGTCAATGAACCTGCACATCACCATGAGGACATCACAACATCCCAGCTGTATGCTGCTCTGCTTGAGGGTTTTGAAGCCCAGATTGCCTGGTCTGATGAAAGTATTTGTGGTGGAGACATAGGTGCAAGCTCTGCCTTTTCACAAGAAGGATCAAAAGTAAGGTCAAGATACACCTGACCTCAAATGTGTGAAACTGATAATGGCGTGTCGAATTTCAGGCTGCCCTAAAATGGACCAAGGTAAAAATGAGTTATATAGCATTGGAGATGAAAAGAATGGATACAAAGAAACTCTTGCAAAAAATTACTGCCTTGTTGCCTATGTATCAGATGCCTTACAATAAGAGTCCTTGCTGTTGTGACATGACCCTGAGCATAATCCTCATGCATCTCACTCCTGTGAAATGAACACCTTGTTTGGAGAAGTAGCAGCTTATTTTCAACTTGAGGAACCCTGCAGTGATGACTTCTCTTCCATATTCCAAGTGTAAGGACAGATAAGCCCAGTCTGTGCCTCTTAGTGTCTGTCATGTTTCCAGTGTCAGAACTTTTCCCATTAGAAATTTGTGTTAGAAATTTTCCCCATTTGCTGGGGAAATTAAAAGCCTCTAAGGCTCAATCAAGGTGTAAATATCACAGGAAAAATCAGTTGAAAGCTGAATCTAAAGGCTCAACTCACCCTGTGGAAGATGCTTGTGCCTTAAAGCTGGGTTCTGAGAGAAAGCAGCATTTCTGATTTTGTGAAATGTAGCACTACAGCCGAAAGATGCTGAGAAAATTAATTTAAAGGGTCATGATGTGGATCATGGCTTTAAATGTGTTTATTGTCACCTGACTGAGTAGATCCTAATGGAAAATAATTGAGAAATCACACATGTGGATAAAAGAAACCTACCAGTGCTTCATCTGTGAAAGTGTTTTGTGTCACTTTATAAAGTGCCTGGAAAGTGCACAGAAACAACCATCAGAGGAAACCTCATCTCAGTGCACGTCATCTGAAACTGAGCAGATAAGGAATCCTCATGTAGCTTGCTTGGTTACGTGCCCACACAGTGATTTTTACCAGTAAATCAGGTTTTATTTTTTGCTCTCATCCAGTTACCTCCTCAGCTTAAACTTACCAGTGGAAATAACTTTATTTATTCAATGCAGAATGTATTGGAGCCTTTCAGTATGAACTGTAAATGCTGTCATCAGAAGCTACTGTAAAACAACTCAATGCAGGTTTGAGCAAAAAAAATGTAAAAGCTGTAAAAATTCTAAAAGTGTATTGTAAATGTTCACATTTTGATGGTGTTCATTCTGTCTCATTTCATATTTTGGCTTCTGAATATTTCTGTGAGTAGCTGACCATCATGTTCCAACAATTTCAATATTAGTAGCTTTTTAACAACTCTTAACATTACTGTGAAGGCACTTCTATCAAGGTGAATGTCTTTCATCTCTACATTTAGTGACATTTCTAATAGCTAAATATTATCTCCATTTATAATTGAAAGACCTGGACTGGCATAACCTGTCTCCTAAATCAAAAGGACATTGTTCTAGCATTCTAGTTCTGTTCCCTTTTGCATTAACTACAAATGTCACTTCTGTACCAATTATACTTTTTTCCTCATTGCTTAAATAATGCTTCTGTTAAGTAATTTCAAGTGCTTTGCTCTCCATAAAACGATGCATTTAGTGCTCACCTTCACGTCTGTAGGTCAAAATCTTGAACAGTTGTGTACAGAGGTACTCTGGGCATTTTTCTGTTTAACCATTCAGTATTGCAGGTGATTGCAGTGATTAATTGATTTTAGCAAGGTTTCCCTGGCTGCTGCTGGGATATTAACTAAATTCTTGCTTTCCATGGGTTGAACTCCAGCTGTGGTCCTGATTGTTCAGTACAGCCAAGTGAAAGGACAGGTGACTGTGAAATGAGGTGATGGCTCAGGGTGTGCTCAGGAGTTTGTGGCAGAGGTCAGGTGAGGAAACAAACAAGGTTAGGAATGTCAAGGAATGTGGGATGGCAGGGCATCCTGTGGTTGTAGCCAGGCATCTGTGTCATGATGTGGGGTTTAGATTAGATTATGAAGGGTTCTGATTGAAAGGTTGAGATTGGATTATTTATTATGCTGTCTAGCTTTGATGCCTTTGTTGTCTTTGGAATACATGGGCTTGTCCTGAGGCTTTTACTGCTTGGCAAGGCAGGAGATAGAATTTTTTTAAAAGATTATAGCAGAATTTCTGGAGAAAAAGGAATTGAGAAAATGGTAATTTCTAGAACTAGAAACAAAACAAGTTTTTTGCTTGCTTCACAGTGACAGTGTCCCCTTAATTGTGACTGTAAGCCAAGAACAAGGCTGCAGTCCAATACAACTTTTTTGCTAAGAGGATAGGAATGAAAGCATGTGGAAAAACAGTTGAAATTCACAGTGTTTCAAAGCAGAGAAGACTGCAGCAGTGAAAAAATTTATGAGTGCTCATACAAACTATTGTTTTTAAAAGTGAAAGGAGAACTGCTTTTCATTAGCAAATTAAATTGTCTCTTGAATGAGTAATTTCATTCCTTTTGAGTGGGAGGCGTGGGGATCAAAAATCCATCATCCTTACAACTGTAGTGAGAAAACCTGGGACTACGTTTTCTGAGATGCTCTTTTGACAATTTCCATTATGTCTGGGTTTGATAAATTTGAAAATTATAACTTACTATTCATTGTTATGTTAACATGCAGAAAGTTTACTTAATTTTAGCTTCTCAGTGAAAAATTTAGTAGGTTAAGTACTTAACAATTTTTTAAGCTCTTGGTAGTATCGTGGAATTGTAAATATTTTATATTTTTTCTGAATATTGCTTACATTTTTGTGATAAATGTGAGCAAAGGAAGCCTATCTTAATATTTATTTAACACCATGCTAATTTCTATACATTTTTGAGGTGCAGAAGAAACAATAAAGAAAGTAAGAAATCGTAATCTTGCTAATGTTTTTCAGATGTTTCTTCCCATTAAAGGAAGCTTTACTATAAAATTATAAGGAACTGTTGTCTGCTGATTTATTGTGCTTGTGGAGCTGATACAATGAGAGCCTTCCTGCTGGCTATGGGGATGGTTTTTAAAATAGTTTTAAACACAGCTTCTTAGCACTAAGCCTCTGTTTAACTTAGTGTCAAGTTCTCACTGGAATTGCTACAGTTATTTAGTACAATATGCTTGTTGTAGCTTTTAACCTACCTGAAAGCCTAACTGGTTAGTAGAAAACAATGTACAAATTCAGCCTTAAGTCTTAAGGGTTCAGAAGTTGCTGTGAAATTGAGTGATTTTCTTTTAAAACTTTTACAAGAAAGGTGTAGTGGTGTCAATTGCATTTCCCTTTAAAAAGAAATCCTCTGTGCGAAACCTGCAACCTCCTACCACTACTTTCTTCAGACCAAATTTAGACTGCCAGCAGGTGTGTTAGAAAAAAATGGGTACATAAAGTGTACTGTGTCTACCACTAAAAATAATCCTTTGAAGCTAGAGTATTCTAAAATCTCTGTTCCTTTAGTATTTTTCATGTTTCACAACAAAAAAAATAACTCCACTGCAAGTGCATATTTTGCTACCCCACTTTGAGTTGTGGTTTGAAATCTTTGAGAGCTCCATGTTATCATGTTTTGGTTTTTGTTCTGTTTTGACATTGTGAGTGCACTAAGCATTCTTAGAGCTGAGCTAACCTTGGATTTGCTGCCAGAGTCCCCATGGTCAAATTATGTCTTCATAATCAATAATTGCTCTTTCTTCTTAAATGCTGTGCATCTCAGCCAAAATTGGCCTCATATTGCCTAAATAACCACTAAATTCTTTAAAACATAGGAGTTAAGTTTGAACATTTATGTTAATAATTTTAATGTGGATACATGTATTTCTTCTGTTTTAAGTTAATATATTTTCTCTGGTTTTTAGCAATTGCAACAAACTGTGGCTTTTAATACAACTGAGGGATGGATTAAGGTCTGCAAGCATCTGTGCAAGCACAGGTACTGTTTCTACATGTACTGAATGCAAGATGTAAGTTTTTTTGCAGTTATTTTTCTTTTTTATTTTCTTTCAGTACTAAATATTTGCTTAATACAAGTGTACGTACAAGTAAATTTGTTTTTAATTGATGGAAGAATGCTTTAAAACTCATTAAAATAGATTAGAATGGTGGTTTGAAGGGCAGGGAGGAAGGATTAGGGACTTCTTAGAATTCTCTTGAAGGCACTAAACAAGGATCCCCATCTTTCCAAGGCAATACATGGGCTGGGATGTGGCAGCTGCACTGAGCTTGCAGCCAAGCAGCTCTTAGATAAGTAGAGGAGAAGACAACATTCAGTGCAGGAGATCTGGATGGCAGGACATGGTGAGATGCTTGGGTTTTGAATACTTCTTGGGTTGATTTGAGTTTCTGATAGGCTCATTTTGGCAATTGATAATTTGGTTGGATAACTAGCTGTTAGTTTAAAAGGAAATTCTGCCTTGTTAAGTTAGTGGCAGCAAGTTTATCTTCTTTTGTCAAGTGTTGCTTCATTTCAGTGGAGCTTTATTTCCATATGCAAGAGGTATAGATCCTTGCTTCATACCAGGAAGACTCTTACCTTATCATTTTGTTGTTTGTTGTGTTACTAAACTGGGGGTGGGGATACTCTACTGCTGGCAATGTCAAAGCTGAAGGATGCTTCATGTCTGAAGCTTTTCTGGCTTTAACTTTATGTCAATGTGGCTGGAGTAACACCAGAATTGTAATACTCTTCATGATGACCATCCAGGTTCAATATTCAATTTAGATCTAATTTGACCCAAGGGTTTAGTCTCTTTCTGATTTTGTTTTGGACATTTAATGATGTCAGATGTGCAAATCAACCAAAATGATCCAGCAAATTTTCTAGAATGCATATGGGGGAAACTTTCTGTTCATATAGTTTTCAAGTGGAACCTGCAAGATTGTGCGTACCTTTTATTTAAAAAGTCCTAATAGAAGGAAATAGATAAGCATTTTTCAGGTGGTGCCTTCTGTTAGAACAGCTGAAAGGTCACACTCCTGATGGAAAAATCTGTTGAGATTTGACCTTTTCAGTGTCTCTGAAAAAAAGCAGTGAACAATGACAATACCTCACTGCAGGAAGTGAATTGTGACAGACTGTTTCAGAGAGGCAGGGACAGGACCTGGGGAAAACTTGCCAGTTTCCTTTGGCACCTGGCTTGCAAAGGTTTCTAATTCTTTTGTAGACAGCACATAAAAGATGTTGGATGCTGAACACCAGTGGGGCTGGAAAATGTGTGAGCTGTTGCCAGAGGTAAAGTTGAGATGAGGAGATGAACTTAAGCAGAATTTGGCATGTTAGGAAAAGTGGTAATGGGTCATGGTAAAGTGGACAAATAGTAAAATAGTGGGGAGTCCTAGAAAATGAGAATAACTTGGGCTACAGTTTGGTCTGAAGTGGACAGAAGGATTTAGTCTCAGACATGTGAACCAGCATTAAAATAACGGTACACAATCACTTTAATTTACTATTGTGCCATTGCTCAAATGACAATTAATTCAAGCATCAGAGGATTTTGGTGTGTGTATGAATATATA
>VZTB01010731.1:1362930-1518872 GCA_013397245.1 Thryothorus ludovicianus
AAAAATTAAGAGAACTCTCAATACAGGTCAAAAAGCCAAGTGTTTGTCTGTGTGGGTGGGTACACTTGCAAAAATCTTCAATTGCCTGATTTGCCTGTATGCAGATTTCTGCTCTCTCGGTATATAGAATGGCTAGTACTTCATTAGCCTTGCTTTATTCTTTAGAGAGCAGAGTAGATACACAAAAAACAGTGACATTAAAGTTACCAAGGCAACTTCGATTTTGGCAATTTAACTTTAATTTCAGCAATACTTCATTTTTATTTCTTGTCTTAGCAACCTTAATGAGTTGAGGCTTTGTTTGAGTTTTTTAGTACAGCTTTTATTTTATGTTGTGGGAAATATGTTGGGAATTTACCTTAATATACTAAAATAAATGACCAGAAATGCTGTTTTCTTTAGCAGTATGTACTGCTGTGTGTTCTGAGTTACCAGGTCCTACATTGCTATACACATGTATGTGCCATACAGTACAAGGCTTTATGAAAGTTCACCTATTTCTTCCTTAGGTCCTGTGACACACAGACCCTTTAGAGTTGCTTCAGCTCCATCACAGCATCCTTACATGTGTTGGTGGTGTCTTGACAGAGCCATGCTGGTGTACACTGAATTGGAGAGTCAGGTAAGCATTTATTTATGCTTGAATACAGCAAATGAAAAAAGCAATAAGATTCTTAAATATTTTTTAATCTGTCCATGGTCACAAAACTTGCAGTTTATCCTCCCTTTTCTCTTAGTCACTGGAGACTCCAGAATCCAGCAGTATTTGTAAACTGGTGCTTGCTGTGTCATCACATTAAAAGGAATGGGCAATTTAATAAAGAAGGCTTGGTGACACTGGGTGAGGAAAAGTGCCTTTTTCTTTCTGTAAGCAGCAGTCTGCTGAAATGTCTCACATTATCAAGTTCTGCCTTTTACAGATTATCTTCCGAGTTGGTACAACTGTTTTCAGATTGATTTATCTATATAACAATTAGCATCAGCTTTTATATCTTGTTTGTAAGCTTTTGGGAGGGTGGTGAAAGGACAATTTTTGGTATTTTGGTAGTTTGCTGCTAGGACAAATGCAGTAATATACAAACTATGTCAGGATCAAAAAATGGAGTCAAGTTATTCTGTGCCAAATGATACTTGCATGGTTGAAAGTATTTCATTTACTCTGCAACAAACATTGGTTATCTTCTCAATCATGTAATGGGCTTTTTTTTCCCCTAATTTTACAAAGTATAGTATATATTTAAAAGTGTATGCAGCACCGTATTTCTTAAGGTTTGACATTTCACTGATGTGAAATGGTGTTAGTCTTAACAACATATTTAGCATTGTGTGTTATTTTAACAATTTTGGGATATTCATAACATAATGAAAGTAAGTCAATTGCTTGCAGCATGGTAGCTGTATTATGTAAAGAGGTTTGTTGTTCTTTACCTACATGTATTATGATCACTGGAAGTTTACCTGAGGAAACTTAGAAAAGACAGGAATGTTAGAAGTGTGCATTGTAGGATAAAGCTTTTATATGATAAATGCATTGTAATCTGGTAAAACAAAGGAATTCAGGTGTAATGAGAAACCTGAAAATCATGTTTCTCCTTCCCACATTATCACTTTTTAAAAAAAAAGGGATATTTATTGTCATGGCAAGTGAGTCAAATGCAGTAGAAGCTTTTCAAATGCTGTCATTTTTATGATTATAATTTGTGCTTACCTAATTTTGTCTAATTGTGCTGAGCAGCACTTTAGGAATTTTATAATGCAAGTGTGCATCCAGTAATGATAATCTGTCTAATTCCAAGATGTGAGTGAAATGCATGTAAACATTTCTGTAAATCACTTGCCTATTCATTGTATTTGCAGTATACACAAAAATAAAACAAAGCAGTTCTTTCCTCAAAATTACTTATCTTGAACTTGCATCTAATTTTGCCCTACAGGTTAAAAAAAAAGGCCAAACAACACAACAAATGAACAAACAAAAACCTACTCAAACAAATGACTTTTCTTGAAAAGTTCTATTTTATGTGTGTTTCACAAACATAGCACAGAATGAGGAGCAAGGTTTATTTTTTCTGCAACTTTGTCTTTCATCACATGAAAGTTCTGTATCTCAGATTTTTAAGTCTTTCCATCACTGATGGTATTATAAAATATTGCTATAGTGTATTTTGGGTTTATTTTTGAATTAGTTTACTTACCTTATTTCTTAGATGGCAATCCAGAGAGGAGTTGAAGGAGTGTATGGAAAACTACAGAACTGCTGCTGCCCTTTTGTCTTCATTTCAGGATCAAGTATTCAAAAGCAGACATCAATTCAGTGGATATCACAAACAAATCCATCATGAGGAAACAACAAACCCACAAATGAAAGAGAGGAAGCGAAAAAGAAGCCTTAAGATAATCCTGTGTGTTTCAACACAAAAGCAACTTGAAAGAAGGATTTGAGCTAATTTAAGTGCAGTATGTACAGTAGATATGATCTGTATTATAGCAGAACTTGGTATCTTGTTTCTTAATTGCAGAATATTTTGTAATCTGACACATTTATTCATTTGCTGATTTACTTACATATTTTTGTAAGAAAGTTGCTCTTAGCCTGAGCAAAACTAAATATAGCTGCCTCCTACTTAGTTTGTGATAGTACTGGTCTTTGGAATAAATTAAGCATGTGCTGATCAAAAGGTGCAGCTAAGGTTTTCTGCTATAGTTTGTTACAGGCAATAACAAAGTACAGCCACTGAAATAGGCTCCTTCAGGAGCCAAGAGAAATGTTGTGAGACTTCTTGGAATTCTGCAAGTTAACTAGGTGGAAAAACAGCTTCATTTGAGTCATGGCTGCATTTTTGAGAGGAATATTAACTTAAGTACCTATTTTTATCAGTTAGTGTAAAATTCTACTTATCTGCACTTGTACCAAGACTTCGTCTGACCTCAAGTGCATCCTTTCTTCCAAAGAGATTTTGAGAAGGCATTTGAAACTTTCCTGTTATTCAAAAAAGATATCTTTTTCTTTGATAAAGAAGATAATAATCTCTAGCAGCCACCTGTCCATGAGTTGACATTACAAAATATTCTGATAGCTTTTCTAATATTTAGGTAGAGATGCTTGAGCACATCTCTTTCTCTAGGTTTCTTCTGAGTATGTGCATTTGGCTTGGGATGTTTTTTTTTGTTGTTATTCATGGCCATACATGTCTGTTACATTGTCACAAAACATTTTTACAATAGTTTGACTAGAGAAATCACTTCCTTACTTTCACAGTTGTGTATCATAAATTAATTCAAATTGTCAAAGTTTTTTTTCCCCAAAGTCTTATTTATCCCACTGTTTCTTAGGACTTAAGTAATTGTCTATACTGAATCTGGCATTCCTCATTTGATGTTGTTACTGCTCATGTGGAAGAAATAAATACATGTTTTAGTAGCTCTCTGAAATTGATATAATAAAAAGGAAGCAAAAATGGAATTTGAGTTTGGTTATTCAAAGGCCCAATTGCTTGAAATGAGCTAGAGCATTTTTTTTTTTTATTAAGTAGGGAGAATACCAATATGCTGATGATAACTTGCACATAGGCATCTGTCTTCTGGGCTTTTTTAAAATCAAGTAGTCAGTTAACAAAACTTGTCTCTTTTTAAGTAGCAGAAGTATAATGTTAAGTACTTTACATTGTTACATCATTATAACAGTTACTTGTGAAACACTGGAGTATGACAATTGAAATTTTGTCTGAGGTTACATTTGAAATGTGACCTCTGGTGTATGCACTACAGCTCTGTTTTGAAAGAAAAAGGAGCTTTTATGGACTGGGTCTCTGGAGCTCTCCCTGCAACTCTAAGATTAAAAACTTACTTGAACTTTTCATACCTACTTCTGACTTGAGCTTTGCTTGACTTTGTACAGCAAAACAAACTTCATGTCAACACTGCTCCTTTCCTACAGCCCCCCTGAGGTGCAAACTTGTAAAACTGGCGTTAGCTGCAGTCACAGCTTGCAGCTGTCTTGTAATTCTTTCCACTAAAGGCCCTGTCCCCACAGCAGGATGAGATCTGTTGGGAATCACAGCCAGCTCAGTGGCGTGGTCTCAAGCACAGATGGAATAGCTGATGGCAGGAGGGTGTGAGGATAACCCTGCTGGGCTGACTGTGACTCTGAGAGCACAGAGAGCTCCCGAGTGCCAGAGCAAGCTGCCTCATTTTCTCTCGTTATGCCCAGATTAACAGACTCACATAGAAAGTATATTTTAGAGTCTATGGCTACTGTAAAACTTCAAGGAATTCCTTTAAAAGAAAGATCTGCTGTCACCAGCAAAGTATTGGAAGCAGGACTTGGATTGGAAATCCAGCTGTTTTCCTGTCCGTCCTGTGGCGCCTTGTTTGTTTTCCTCCAGGAGGGGGCAGCAGATGAACGACATCACACGAGCTGATTTTTCTTCTCAAACGCTTTTCCCGTGTCCCTCTCTGCCTGTGAATCCTAGCAGGGACTCCATACCAGTGGGAGAGTTTAAAATTACGATTCTTACCTGTTTGCTACAAGGATATCTGGAATTTATTACTTGAAAGTCTTCATTTCTTTTAAGTATTAAGCAGTAGAATTTATTTAGTAAAATCTGTCTCAAGTTTATAAAAAGGACAAATCTACATTAGGACTTAAGAATTTTATGACTATGGCATTAGGTGTGTATATATTTTAAAGAATAAAATAGCCAAGCAACCTAACTCCATAAGCTTATTAGTTAATGTCACCTAAGTCTTACTGAGCATCTTTCAAATACTTATTTTCTGTATTTCAAGTTGCATATTACAATTCAAAGTAGTGTTCTTGCAGCCATATTTCTCTCATCAGAAATAAACTGAGAATACACTAAATTAGTGATGTTTTTCATTCATGTGTTATTAATGTGCTCATGTACAAGGATGATTTGTGCACTCTGCTGACAGAGCATGGGAGTTAAAGGCCTCAATTCACAGGCAGTGCTAGTGGTGCTAAACAATATAACCAAATTTTATTGCCTTATTTCAGCCACAAAGTGCAATTTTATCATCTAAAACTTTATGAAGGTATACTATATTACTGATTGTGAGTATAGGGGTCTTATTTAAAACTGGAGGGAAAATAGTGATTATTACATACCATTGTGAATTTCTTGAAAGTGTCTGGTTATAATTCTGTTTAAGTTTCAGATAAGTAGTTAACAAAAAGCCACAGAGAGAGGGCAGTCCAGCTGTTTTAGCTGCTGAGTTTCATCCCATCGTTGATATAAAGAAAGGAAAACCATAGTGGCTTCTGAGAGTATCAGCTGCCATAACCAGTGTTCAGAAGCTGACTGAAGAATAAAACTACTTTGTAAGAGGGTTGATTAATTGATAGACTTGCCTTGATGATTTTCATGAAAATTGTGTTGTAATGTATGTGGGCCCTTTATGGAGCCTAAAACTTTATCAAGTGACATGACTTGTTTTTTTCCCTTTTGTGGTGATTTTCCTCTTTAAAGTTTATAAATGTTTAAGAGAAGAGGAGAAAATAATTTCAAAGATTTATTCATAAAGACACAACTTGCCTTTCAGAGTTGGCTTTGGTCTCAAATCCCACTGTTTAAATCACAGATTTTTCCATATAGGCTCCATGGTTCTACTGAGGTCACTGATTTAGCACCTTCTATGCAAAAAATACTTCAACAACTCCCCTGAGTATTTAAGTTCCCTCATGCAAGTTCAAGGCTTTTATTCTTTGACTGATGTAAGCCTTATTTTTCTTTTGCAGGAAAGATCCACACAAATAACTCAGGATTAAGTTTCATTTTGCCTCTTTCTTGTTCTGAATACTGTTGTATAAAATAACAGCTGTATGATTCTTGCTTTGTGTAGTAATTAGCAGGAAGACTTTTACCAGTAGAAGTCATGAGTATAGTATAAACTAATTCCATAGTGCTCTAAAATACTTAGTTTTCAGAATAGCTGAACTTAAATTGCCTTCACAAATATGTTATGAAAATAGCTCTGATTTCCTTATAGAATGTTTAAAGAATGAGTAATCCTGTTTATTACAGCTAATATGTGAATGTACTACATGTATTTGGGAATAGTATTTACTCAGTTATTAATTATTTACAGTTTTGAAAGGACACTGTTTCCTTTTGCTGAGTGCTGGTCAATAATCTGGATAGATGTGTAAGCACTTTTTAAACCTGCTATATGGTTTTCACAGAACAAGGATTTTAAACGTCTATGCTTGTATTTCTCTCTTTGAAATTATTGTGTGTTAAAGATGTGACTTTACAGTACTGAAGATTCGTATTTGAATTTGTGAACAGCCAGTGCTTCCTCTGTTATTCCTGAGGTATACTGAGGATGATGAGTGGGATAATCCAGAAAATCAAGGAATTTGGGATAACAGATCTGTAATCTGCATCAGCCTTTTCAAATGTTTTACCATTTCCCTTCCTAGGAATTTTCTCTTTGTATATTAGCACATAGATAATTTTCATACCGAGTTTTCTTCCCCCTTTTTAAAGAAATTCCACTTGCAGGCCTGCAAGAGTAACAGGTCATATAGCAGAGACAAAAAATTTCTAGAAAGCTTTGGTGGACCATTCAAACATCAAAATAGAACACTCCAATATGATCACATCCATTATGCAGTATTGGCTGCTAGGAAATTAATTCAACACAGCAAACAATATCATTTTGGGAATATAGATAAATAATTGAAAGATAATAAACTGAAGTATTTCATTGTGTACTGATAGGAATCTTTGTGCTCATATCTTTCCCGTAGTGAATCTTTCCTAATAGCCTTAAATGCTCATGATAAAAGGCATTAAAAGCCTAAATTAACACAATAACTGAGAAACATAATCCCTGCAGACCATTTACACAGCAAGAATAGATGGTGACTTTCCAGCTGTGACAAGGTTCATTTCCTTTCTGACAGGAAGCATTCTTATAGTCAGCTCTGCAGAAACCCACAGGAATGCATGGTGGCGTCAAAGCCCTTCTTTGCCTGCCCTGGGAGTAGGGTACAAGGTCTCTCTGACCCAGCAGGTGCAAACACGTGCAGGTGGATTGCATGTTACCACTTACTTAAATTGCTCAAGGAGGAAAAAATAAAGGTGCTCTTCAATTGATTATTGAGTGCTGTGTAGGAGTGATTATTTTGTGACTTGAAAAGGATTTCTAGAGAAAAGGGGTATTTTTTCCCTACTGGTAGTTTTCTCTCTTATGTTGAATATGCAAAAATCAAATACTGTGATCCTGATTTAACAAGACAGGTGAATTTTTAACTGATGGGGGTTTTGTGGCAATTAGGGATATTGATCTTTAAGGGTATGTTTGATCCTGGTTTAGAATTTGGGTTTGGAAGACACCAAAAAATATATAAATATATTTATATATTTATAAAAAATATATAAAGATATAAAGATATAAATACTGAAAAGACAAGGACTGCTTTTATTCCTGCCTTGTTAACTGAAGAGAGTATCTTTGCTAGTTCAAAGGCATGTGGACTATAACCACACCTTTTTTTTCTCTTCTAGTACTCCACAGCTAGATTAAAAATAGGAATGTCTCCTCAAATTTTAAAATCAATTTGCATATATAGGCATATTTCAAGATTTTCAATATCATAAAATTGAGTTCACTACATTCCCTTTAATTTTCTGGAAAGCTCCCTACTTCTGCTTTTTGTTTTGAACTTCGTTGAACATCTGTCAAAGGTCCAATCTCTGTGACTGTTGCTCTGGTGTTCTTTCTGACTTAACCAAGAGATTTGTTTTAAAATATTTTGCATTGTCATGGTTATAGTAAATCCATCATTCTGGGGGAGGGGGAAAAAGGCAGTTACATTAGAAATTCCGAATTACACAGAAGAAAGTACCTTGTAGCACTGTCTGCTTGGAACTGTTGGATCCACTCTGTCTTGTTGGTATTTAAAAAGTGAAGCTTTCCTTCTTTCTTCTGAATTGAGCATTTTACAGGATTAGAAAATAAGGTTAAGTGAATGCGTAGGGTGGAAACAGGCTATGTTGTGTTAAAACCTTCCTGAAACCTCCTCGTATTTGGTGTGTGCAGTGAGTGGGTGGATGGGACAGTGGGGGCCAATTCAACGCTTGTGATAATAATTAAATAAAACAGCTCGTGGAGAAGTCATCCTATAGAACCTGGGAGCAGCATAGCGGATAGGGAATATCCACCTGTGCCTACAGTGGCAAAATGAACTTTCCAGTGAGTTGAAGAAACGAAATACTCTTGCAGTCACTTGGCAGGAGTGCGGCGCTCCGACACTCGGGTGCCGTGGGTGGTGCTGCATCCCGCAGCGCTGGAGCTGTGGCATCACACAGTGAGTGGCACAGGGAGTAGGCAGATGTCTGGCAGGAATCCTGGGTGTGAAGGGGGCTGATAGACATCTCTTGCTACTGGGACAGATGGCTCTCAGTCTCTGTGGTGTGCCATGTCTTCAGAGACAGACATTTGCTCTATTAAATATTCTTAGCTTATGTAGAAGCCAACTGACAGGGCTTCAAAAGTTACAGGAGAAAGAGAGTGATGGGCAAAAACAACTTCTGCTGGGAGGCTGACTGGGCAGTGTGGCCAGGCACTGTTAATGGTGTTTAGGTGCATAAGCAAACAAGTGACCAAATTCCTGCAAAAGAAATTAAACTAGCAAAAAAAAAAATGAAGGCAGTCACTGCCTAGAAGAATGATTGCAAATCTAGAGCTGTCTTCTATTTCTTGTGCTGCTATGTGACTCACAGCAAACACATGTAACTAGTTTTAGGGAGCTACTTACTACCTATGAAAATACAATTTACTACCTTGGCAGCTGCCTGTGAACATGATGTCAGCCTCTTCCTGTTTGTTTCCCCATCAACATTTGGAGGTCAACCGAAAGAATGTTGGCTATGCAGTGGTCATGCAATGCATTAATTCTTGAAAGATAACAGTAATAGAACTGGTACAAGAGAGATATTTGTAATAATGCTGGAGTGAAATCTGGTCTTGAGGAGAATTGTTACTGTACTAGAGTTGGTGTTAGGCTTAGATTCTTTAAATATGTTCACTTTTCATTATTTTTTTTAAACTCAAATGTTTTTATTGGTATGTTTTATTTTTGGACATAAAGAGGAAATAGATTTGCTTATGTGGGGCTTGTCCTCTATTCAACCCTGACCATTCTGTGGTTCTGTTTCATCTTTTCAGTCTATGCTTTCTTCCTGATTAGGTTAATTTCAGGTTCTCCACTGTAAGACTAATATTTCAGAATTTTAATACAAATACAAAATTAAACATTGTAAATTAGATTTTCTCAATGGGACTGTAAGTGAAAGGGGTGGCCTGTCCTTTAAGAACATACCTCTTGATGTTTTTGTTTTTGAAAGTAATTATTTTCCTTTTTGTTTGTGACCTAAATGTTCTCCTTGATGGCTTTAGAGAAAATTCTTTGAGTGTTTTCTTCATGAAGTTAAAATGGTTTTGCCCTAATGTAATTTTGTATTGCTTTTTGAAAATTTCCTGTTCTGCTACATTTCCGCTTTCTGGAATTTGTTTGGTTTTACTTTGAGACATAGAATACACTTGAAGTTGTCCCTCTGAACCTTGATTCAGAAGAAAAAGATCAAAACTAAATTTGGAAATGGTTCTGGCTAGTCTATCTTAGTTAGACTTACGGTTGAAGCCTATTTTAGATGCAGCAGATCTGCTACTGGCAAAACAGTAACTTTTAATTGCAACCTTTAATTGTCCAGAGCAGTGTCTAAGACCATGCTTCATTAAAAATGGGATCTTGTGAAATATTGTGGCTTGGAGGACATGCTGAAAATGCTGATCCCCTGATACTCTTCTGAATTTCCCACACACACTTGATGTCTGCCTGGAAGGTACAACATCCTTCCTGTATGCTTTTTGTTTCTCGATAAGGTGAAAAGCTTATCCATTACGAGCTCTGCTCTTGTGCCACTATGGTGGCACTTGCAAACACATGCAAGTGAGAGGCCCTGCAGGTGTTGGCTCTGCTCGTAGAGTTGGTAAGTGCAAATAGTCCCTGTCAGACAAATTCTGTAGATCTTAAAAGGTGGCTTTTGAAAACCAACAAAATCCCACGCTTTGAGGCATGCACTCCTACCCAAGTCAAGCATTTACATATATTCCTTTGGGGACCTTGGCTCCGTGAAGGCTTTTTTGCTTAAGAGAATTGCTTTCTGGCTCTTCTTTACAGCACTCCCTATGTATAACTACCACATAGACCCTCTATGTATGGAACACTAATGGGATAAATACAAAAATATCCAGTAGGTGACAGTATCAGAGCATGTGTGTGAAGGGGTACTGGGACAAGTCATAGTAACTTACATAAAAAAACCAAAACCATGTTCATTCACTAATTTTATGTCTTAATTTGATGGTTTAGCTTAACCTCGCAGCTTTTTCACTGATTTGTCTGCAGCTTTGCTGCTTATGTTTTGGTTCTATCGCCCCACCCTGCCCCCAGGGATTGAGGAAATGATCACATTCTTGATAGTGCTAAACACATCTCATTTTGCAGTGTTGGCAGGGCGTGTCATGTGATGAGTGGGAGCATTAGCTGGTCTGAGTAAAGCCGAAATACATGTTCCAAGTATGTACTTAGTAGCATTAGTGGATGTTTAAATGTTAAATTCTTGTGTGTTTAAACTCTTTACACTAAATAAAGTACTCTTTGCTTGTTTTTTTTTTAAATTTTTATTTCCTGAAGCTGAAAAATTTAAGCTAAGATAAGCTAATGTCCACAAGTTCACTTCTTGAGGTATGCAGTGGTTGGTGGAGAGGTTTAATTAGCTTGGGTTTGTTAGTTATGTAACAAAAGTTAAAAAGCTTAATGTAGTCTGGTTCTTTAGCTGTCATAATAATGGTGGTTTTGATTACAAAAATAGTGCTCTGTTTGGAGAGTGTTTTGATGCCTGAACTGAAATCTGTAAATGCGTTTATAAAGGTGATATAATACCTCTAGCTTAAAGTATGTTCCTTCTTCACCCAGAGTTTTTCTCTATCTGGTAATGGAATAACAGGCTAAAACACTTTTTCCTAGCTTTTGTGACAGGTGTGCAAAAATGCAGAATTACAAACATCATCTAAATGTTGCAACAAAAAATGAAGGAAATTCATATAATGGAATGATGACTTACTAACCTTGTTACAATGATTTCCTTAGTAATTGGATACAACTTAATGCCAAACTCATTTAGTCCTGTGCTACTAAAAATCCTTTTAAAAGTAGTAATTATGTAATATCGGTCATGGCATTTTGTCTCTTTTTGCAGTATTACTATTGAAGCATATACTTGTAATAAATCAGTCCTGCTTTGCCCTGTTAGATGCATGTTAGCTATCATGATACTATAAACACTTGCATGCTCCACTTTTGCTGTGAACCTGATTCCATTGGAAATTAATGGAATTTTTGTTTAATAAATCAAAAGCTTATAATGACAGTCTATGATATCAGGAAGTGAATAATTTAACTAGTGCTCATTAGAGTAAATAATTACACTGTCTAAAGTACTCTTTTGTTATATGTGAAATCTGTACTTAAAAAATATTTAGTTCCTATCTGCATAATGTTCCTGACCTAAATAGTTAGGATGTTTGAAATTGCCACTTGTGAAAGAGTTCACCTGAGTTGGGTAAATATAATTAAGACTGGGGTTTTGATGTGTTGGGTTGGGTTTTTTTCCCTTAAGTAGATTATTTCAGATCTATGTTGGTCTTAAGGTTTTTAAGCACAATAGAAGGTAACACCCTCTACTTCTGAAATTGTATCAAAAGTACAATAAAATTTAAGAATACTAAAGAAAAAAAAAAAGAGATAAAAATCTAGACAAACCCAACCCAGTCCCCAAGTGTACACTTTGTACCCACACAGAACCCTTTGACTGATTCAGTGGGCTGTGTTCAAAAGTGAGGTGTAAAGAGCAGAAATAACACGCAGATCTGAGCGTAAGCAAGACTAAGGGTGCCATAACTGCAGTGATGAAATATGCTGAGAAGTGCCACATACAATATTCTCATATAGTTCATGAATAAATATAAATCGTTTATTGATACTCAGAAAAGAGTGCATTATACTTGTGCATTATATGTGTGTGAATATGTAACTGGGCTGTTCACAACAGTCTTACTTTAAGGCTTTTGTCTTATCAAGAGCTTAGAGCTGTTTAGAAGATGGGATGTAAATTTGCTTGAGATATTTGCCATACTTACTGACTTGGAAGAGGCAGATGACTGCTTCTGATGGCACAAAATCCGACAGGTTCACATTTTTTGTAGCTGTGCTGTCAAAGACTGCGAGAAGATTTCCTGAAAATTGTGTGTTCCTGATGATAGTAGAGATGGTGAGGGTTCTGTGCTGTTTTAATAATAATATCTCTTAAAATGTTTCATCTTTTGTATAAATCCTAGCTTGAAAATGGATTTGTTTTTCTTTGCTAGATCAGTCAATTAAATTATTTGTTAAATATGGAGGAAAAGGTGTGTTAAGATACACTTTCCTATTAAGCATACTTGTAAGGAAATCTAGAGGTTTTCTGCTGCTTCTATTCATATAATTACACCACAACCCAAGTACCACCCAAACAGAGAAAAGCTATAAACATTGGCATCACCAGCCATGAGATTTTTAAACTAGTATGGTGTATACATCAGTCTAAAAATTAAATTTAGGCAACTTAATTGTTTAATCTGACCTCTCTGTGGGTCCCCTTCTATCCTCTTGGAGAATGAAGAGCATTCCTACATGTGAGACCTCACTTAAATGTGTGGGCTAATTTACCTGTTAGGATTTCTTCCTGCCTGCCTACAGTTAACTTTACAGGGGAAATCTAGAAGATAATATACCTGTTTGTTAACAGTATGTGGGATGAATCCTCCTGTAGATGATTGTTTCAGTGTGTTACCTTGTAGGTCTGCAGAGTGCTACCAAAATAAATGGATCCTCAATAACTGTTGAATGGAAACCTTAAATTCAGAGAGGCTTATGTTACAAATTGTTAAGTTTTGGAGTCTCATTCTTTGACGTTAGGTCACAAGTGCTGAGCCTAACCCACGAATCACAGATTGGATTCTCTTGTAGCTTGTGTACAGCTGTATTCTTGGCTGATCTTGCATAAGGCAAGTACCAGAACCCAAAGGTTTAGGTTCTAGATTTCATATTTCCTGAATCTGAAAGAACTGAGGTTTTGATTAGTATCTGATGATAATTACACTGTTTCAGGGTAGGATTTTGACCCGTAGTAAATGTGTGGCAAATCTAACATTTTAAAATAGGACGAATCCTTGACAGCATTTGTGTTACAGTTAAGTTCTTTATTCTGAGGTATGTCCTTCTGTCGTAATGCAAAATAGGTAGAATAAAAGACAATTGCAAGTTCAAAGCAGTTTACAGCTTTCACTGCATTGAGCTGGAATTATCTGCACACGCAAATATGTGTAGCTCTGGTGTAGGTGGTTGCATGCTGGAGCGATTGTGTCTCGAAGATCTAAATGCATATAGGTCCCATTGAGACTGAAAAGTTGAGACACTTCTGTTTGTAGGAGTTTAGATTTTTTAAATTGTCTGTGGAGGTTTTATTTTAAAAGAATAGCTACATCCACAGCCTCACAACTGAAATGAAAATACTGCTGAAAACATGATGCAAACTCATTAACTTACTCCAGTAGTAGGGAGAAAATGGTGAAAGGCATCATCTTGTTTGTGTAAAAGGAGAATCCCTCATTTGGGAATACACCTAAGCTGTCAGTGGAAGTGCTCGGGAGAGCTGCTCCGGGCTAGCTCTGCTGCTGGGCAGAGCCAGGAGATCTTTCTAGGGGTGGCTCCTCCCCTGACCCACTGTTCAGCTATTTTGGATTTGTGAGCTCTAGAGCTCGAGTCTGACAGTCTGCATTTGTGCAGTGCTCACTCACTGCTGCGGGTGGTAGTCATCACTGAGAGATTTCTCTTTTATCACTGCATTCAGAGGAGCCCGGGCCTTCACAGAGTCTGACATCACGCTGGTGATGAGATGTTCAGCTGTAGTTTTTGCTGCTCTTCTTCCCTTGACAAACAACTTCTCTGAAAATACATTAAGAAATATCACCTGAGTTCAGGAATTTCATTAACCACTTCCCAGGCCATCTTTACCCTTAAACCACTCCCTGTGGAACATTAGGCTCTTAAACTTCCACCTAAGCATTCTAGCAAAGAAAGAAGTTGTTAGCATTGTCAGGCTTTCATGCTGAAAGCCAGGGATCATATGTAAGAACAGAAGAAATGGTTCTTATGTGCCAGTGAAAAGCACTTAAGAGTGGTCTTTCCAAAGTGCTTGGCAGAGGATATGGTACAGGTGGTAACTCCAGTGTGTTGAGGAGATTCTAGGGATTTGTCCTGTCCAAAGGGTGAATGTGTTGATTTCTATTCTACTTACCTCCTGCTTACTTATAAATGAAGAGTGTGACATTTCAAGGCAGGATCAGTTGAAGTGTGTCAAAGCTGACACTGAACCTTACAAGTGGTTTTTTATTTTCATCTTTCATTTTTAATAGTCTCTATATAAAACAGTAAATGATTCAAGAAAATATACCGATGCTGTAGCATTCAGTGGAATAAACAAAATTTACATTGTTACTTTTTATGACAAAATTAGTATATTATAAGCTTATCCAATGTTGAAATAAAAATATAAACTATTAAAATATAATATCAAATAAACTTGATTTAAAAAATTCAGTGGCTAAGTATGCCTGAATCCTATATAGCCCAACAGAAATTGCTCTTTAAAATGGTTTTACTCTACAACTCCACATTTATTGACTGTGGTTTAAAAAACCTATGGGGATAAAAAGCCCAGTATCACAACTTTCTACCAGAAGAAGCACTGTCCTCTGAAACACAATTGTGAAGAATATACTAGTACAACAGGATAAAAGTTTCCCTTCAGGTAAATTGTAGATTTCTTGATTTACAGGGAAATGTTAATTAGAGAGTTATGTGGAGAGAAGTTTCTGGCAATTTGTAAGTAGAATCTCTATGAAAGAATTAAAGAAAAGAAGAAAATTCTCATAGTGTAAGAAATTGATTAGCATCCCCAGTCTCATCTTCCTGTTGTACATTTGGCACAGAAAAGGTTGAAGGTGCATACCAAACATAAACACTTGATCCCTTGTCATCTGGAAGAATAACAGTTGGACATTGGCAACTGAGTGCATAGAGTATTACTACTGGGAAATGTTTTCTTTCCTTAAAATGCTGTCTTGTGAATCGTATTAACTTGTTTGCATAACAGTCTGATGGTTCTTTAACTTGAAATAGCTGGAGTGGTAAGTACTCATTTATGACAACAGCGGTACTATATTCTGAAGGATTCCAGCAGCTTTTCACTGACTGCTTTGGGGAAATGTTTTGATCCTTGTTGTTGTTGGGCCCAGAGGACACTGATGTAATGTGTTGGTTGTTTAATAACATTTAGCAGTAGCAAAGGGATGCGAGGGAGATGTAGGTATGTGGAATTTAATTAAACAAGTTGGAATTCAGCCAAAACTCAGATCAACAGTTCCAATCTTGCAAAAAGCATGAGGAGACTTGTAATAGTTGGTAAGTGAACTGAGCTTTCATTTTGGTGTCACCTTGACAATTGTGTTGTAAGCAATCTGCTTTTCTAGGGAATTTTTTTAGTAATGTTGTGAAGGATGGTCTGTGCCACTTACTAAATTACTAGTAATGACTAGAGATTACTTCTGGCAGCATTCTGCCCTGTTTTTACATCTTTCACATAAGCGCCAAGCTCAATCTTAGCATTTGAGAACAGGCAAGAGTAGCTTGGAGTAGCAGAGCTGCAAGTGTAATATGCTGCAGTTGCATGCTCACTAGAATTTTTAATGTGCTGGGGTTTCTTTTCCCATTTTTTTCCCCCACTGTTGTTCAAGCAGGCTGTGTAGTAAGCTTGATAAGTTAATTAGAAAGGGGACCTTTCTAATTAGTGCTCTATTTCTTTTCTCTGTGTGTGTGTTTATTACCCTGTTGAAAGTAGGCAGAAATATTCAGCATTAATTGGTTTGCTAAAAAGACTTACTGCTGATAACAGGTTTTGTATGTACAAGGTATAATTTATAGAACCAAATTCTAATCTGTTCTTTATCCCAGCCCCAGGCAGCATATTTATTCTGAAGTAAAGTGAAGGATTTTGGTATGTCCTTGTAAGTGATCTTTCAATATGAATATGACAGGTTCTATCAGACTTATTTCTTTGCACTCTAGAAAAGGAAGAAAATTTAGGTGCAGAAATTAATAATCTTGATATATTTCTGGTTTGCTTTGTAAGACATCTTGGAACAGCAGCCTTTTATCAGAAGTTCACACACTTTGGTATTTCTGAAGCAGCTAGTAGTGGAAGTCTGATGTGGCTTTCATAGGTAACTATCATTGAATAACATAAATTATTTTAAATATACCTTGACCAGTAAGCAATTATTTTTTAGTCCAACTGCCAGCTATAGTGGAAATCTTCCAGGTCTTCTCCTGACTCCAAGCCAAATTTTTCAAGGAATATCTGAATTAGTATGATTTATTTTCTGTCTGTGTAATCCAGCAAAGAGAGATGTGTATGGTTTTTTAAATGTCAGTTTCTATGAGTCTGAGGGGAATCTGAGCTAGGTCTTAAGGTGTTAGCTGTGCTTCCTCTTGAACAAACTGATCCTTGCATTCCCTGTCCTTCCTACTTTGCTGTCATAAAAGACCTTTCATAGAGCAGTAGCTCCACAAAATGCAGGCTCAGCAGAGGTTAAGGGCTGTACAAAGTTGACAAGACTCTTCTGTTATATCCAGGCAAAGGTTCTACTGCTATAAATAATGCATGCTTTAATTGGAAACTTCAAATGGAAATATTTGTCTCTAAAGGCTCATTGATTTCAGTATAATCTCTCGGGGCTGATTCTGCTTACGTGCTGAGCGTGCAACACATACCCCAAATTTGTGGTTGGTTTTCCTCACCGCACCAACTGCACAAGTGAGCTCCTTCCTATAAATTAAGAAAAATGTCATATCTACATAATCATCTGGGAATTTCTATCACTGTATATTATAAAAGCTGCATGAAACACCATTACAAGATGGGATACCCACTGATGTTGAGAATTCTAGTTTCCTTTTCTCTTGGTCGGGATTAATTGGAGGGCTCACCATACCTATTAAATTTGATTATTAGTAGGGAATTACTTTAAAAGCTGATAATTAACATTCATTTCTTGCCAGTTTTTCCTGGGTTTAATCACACTGTGCAATACTAACTTATTAGGCTTAGGCCTCCATGTACAGCCACAGAGGGTAGGCTGACACCTGGCTAATTCGTGAATCTGGAACTCTAATCCCATCCAATAAGATAGGCACAACTTTTGGTACTTTTTAAAGTAAATTGATTTTAAACCGCACCTCAAGGCCTCTTCTAAACATAATATCCTACTGACTTCACTAAGGGCATCTGGCAGTTACCAAAGTGGTGTCTAAGTGTGTAAATACAAATCTGCATGAAGGCTAGTAGGTTGCTTTGGGCTAGGTTGGTTTTTGCATTAATTTAGATCCTTTCTGTTTGCATGAATTCATCAGTCTTGTTTTAAACTCATTTAGCAGTGTCAAGATGAATTTTGAAATTTTACTAGTAACTTATAGGTATTAAAATAGTAAATGAGCCCCTGCCACACAGCTTGCAGAATTGTAGAAAAAAGAGAAACAGATTGGGATGGCCAATGTCATTTTATTGCTGTCCGCTTTGGGCAGCAGTCTCCTTTGGTTTGTGGGCAAGCCTGAGCAACTTACACCCAGAATGCATCTAAGGTGTATAATTTAGGATTACAGTAGGACTTAGGTGTAGAAGTGCTGAGTGATGTGGAATCCTTCCAGAAGTGCCCAAAGGCTGATTTCAGAAAAGGCTGTAGGAACTCCAGACCCAAAATCTGAGTGCCTATAGGAACCCAGTCTTTCAGCATGGGTGTGTACTGAGTTACAGGTGATTCATGTGCCAGGAAATGCTGACATGAGCAGGGAGCCTTCAAGTTAAGAGGCAACATAGAACTTAGGATTGGCTTTTTAACCCTAATTTTCAGACTGAAGTGCCTCCAGCTGGTCATGATTAACTCATGAACTCTTACCTCTTGTTTGATGGCTGGAGTTTCCTTTGACAAGACACAACCTGGGAAAGTCCTGGTGCCCCTACTTTAATTTATTTGTCTCTGTGAAGGTACTTTGTCATGGTTCAGAAGACACCTTTGCACAGTAAGGCAGTGTTTTGTATTCTGAGTTTCCCAAGAGAGTGCAGAAGGATTAAAATCTTTTGGAAATGGGGTTTATCAAAGTGTTATGCATGAGGAGACCAATTTCTATTTCAGAGACTATTCAGTTATTCTGTATTGAAATGGAACAGGATTTAGCTCTCAACATTCTGTGTAACACATCTTAAATGTTATGTTGTATAGAGTTTCTCTTATTTTTCTAATAGCTAGTAGTGACTGAATTAGTCTGTTAGCAGTGGTTTTGGATGTTCTTCTAACTTCATGGTTAGAGCCTTTTAGGGGTGGTGGAGGCAACATAAGACAGAAGAGGGTTTCTTTTTAATTTTTTCACTTTACAAAGTAAGTCTAGAGCACAAGTCAGGCAAGGAAAAACAGTTGTGTCTCATGCATGAGTCTTTTCAAATATTCCTGTCCTTTTTAGGACAGTACTTGAAATAGAGAAGAAAGATAAATTCCTTCCCTTCTTTCCCTACAAGATTCTTCTTGCAAACAAATTCAGGATAGCTACAAAAACCTAAAAGGTGGGAAGGAGAATCAGGTAGAACTGCTCAAATCTGATTTTTGTTGATGAACCTATAGTTAAAGCTGTTATATAGTTAACTCTGAATTCTGCAAGGCAGTATAAGTACCTTACTCTTTTCTGAGCTGTAAATATTCAGGACTTAGCAGTATACATGATGTATGTTCTTGGATTGCACTGCACCTTAATATTTTCAACTTCACATTCCTGTTCCAAGGTAATTCTACTCATAATGGGAAATCTAAAAGGCTGAGGGAAATAAATTGCCTACAAACAGAGCAGCAGTGTTGGTAGAAAATGTCTTGAAAATATTTATGTGTTATGTTTCCTCATTTACAATATATTTTCAACATAAGCAGCTCCCTGTGGACTCTTAGACACAGAAAACACGTACAAGGAGATAGCATGTGAAGATGAACCAACAGAGGTAGGGTAGGTGAAAGTCCAATGCTGTAAATGTATATTCAGCATTCTTTTGGGTCACTGCTCTGATAACTCCACACCCTCTGAGTAATATGGTCATTCAGCAGTGACAAGCCATTGTAGCCCTGGGAGAAGGAAGCTCTTGTTGTGTTCCCAGCCAGGCATATGTAAAGGTATGCCCATAAGCTGTTGCTGAAAGGGCAGATTACATCTAATTGGTGTTAATTTATTCTGGTCAGAATTGTACTGTAATAGCTCTTAGCAGGCACAGAAGAATTTTCTTCTTTTTAGGTGTTGATTTGAGCCTTGCTGAAGAACAGAGTGTGCTGCTGTCCTTATTAGTAATTCTTATCCCCGAGGAAAGGGATCTGTAGCACTCCTCTTTTGTGTCATGAAGAATACTTTGGCGAGAATTTTAGTGTTCTTGCCAGTATAGGTTGGCAAGAAAGCGTGCTCCCTCTACTCTCTATCTCTCAGTGGCCCTGTGTCCTGGTTTAGGGCAAATTTGGGAAGAAACCTTCAGATGGAGTCCCTCTAGAAAGCAAATCTGAACCGCCCCTCCCCCAACTGGTTCAGGAGAAAAAAAATTTCCTTGAAGGAAAGTGGAAAACAGTTGTTTATTTAACAGTCAAAGCAGTCCCCAGTGCAACAAATTAACAACACTGAACAACAAAACCTCTCAGTGCTCCGCAGAGATGCCAAATTCAGAAAGTCTCTCCCGTGGCTGTAGCTCGGCTCAGTTGCTGTCGGTCCCTCAGGGCTGGGAAAGGCCGGGCCCAGGCCAGGCCCGGTGGGACACAGGTGGGAGCTCCTGGGGCCCTTTGGGTGCTTAGTCCAGAGCAGGTTCAAACAGTTCCAAGAAAAAGAAGAAAAAACCACAGTCCAGAGAACTTCTCTGCCTCAGCCAGCCAAAAACTAACAAAAAGCAAAGAAGAGCTCTCTCCCTCTGTCTGCACTGCAGACAACACAGGCCGTGTGTGAAGGAAAGCTGAAAACTCTGATCTTTTTGTTTAGAAAACAACTGCCTCAGACATTCCACCTCCTCTCCTTCACTCTCAGATCCAGTTTTAAAGGTACAAAACTCATTTCTGAGCTAAACAGATGAATGGGGATACAATTTAGCATCAACCCAGGACACCCTGCCACTGAGGTTACACGTACTAGCAGCCCTTGTCCAGAGCGACCTTGCCGAGGGAGCTGTTCCAGATTTTTGCCCCTGCCGCACTTGCTGTGAAACAATGTCTGTCTTTGGCTCCTGGTTTATAGGCGTGGGTGTGCCCAGTGTTAGAAAAGGCCATGCACTGGTAAATAGCTGTGTTACTGTTTCATTGTCGTTGTACTTTCATCAAGGAAGCAACAACCTAATATAATGTTAAAGCCTAATACTAAGAAAGCTTTACTTCCTCCATGGTAGTCGGTGCAACTGGCTCGAGACATTTGATTGTTGTCTGAATTTCGGAAATGATGTCTTGGTGATTGGAATGCCCTTTCTTCACTTGCCAGCTGCTGCGTGGAGATACCTCGGTTCCATTTTCATGTGGCAGCTTTAATTTCTGTTTCCTTAACAGAAAGGGAGCAGTGCAGCACACCTTTCCTAGCGTGCAATTAAACCTGCCTTAGTCACTGCTGGCAGAACAGGCAGAAACAGATCTTTTGATATAAACTGTCTCTAATTAAACTGAGGCAAACATGTCCTGCTAAAGGTTTGAGGAAATCTCTTCAGGCAAAAAAACATGCTTCCTAAGGATGGACTTAGCATGGCCTTCCTTGTATTGTACTTTCCTTCCTGTAGGTGACAGATATGGTTAAATGCTGATACTGGTTCTGCAAGCAATGGCTTTACTCCACACCCTGCAAGGGGTCATGCTGGCTGCAGCTGATTCTTCCCAACTTGGTCTTGTATTAATTTCAAACTTTCCTGGAGCCAGATGTGCAATTGAGGTTTGCAAACTTTTGTGGCTTAAGAAGTAAAGCATTCCATCTAAAGTTAGGTACTTGGATACTTTATAGAGGCAATGGAGACAGTATTTGTTTCCTGGAAATAATCAATCCTGTTCTGATTGGGGTGGTGGGGTAGAAAATTGTTTGCTTCCTAGGTGTAGCCACAGCAGGAAATGTTCTAACAAGTGATCTAACATCTCTGCTGTCTGCAAATCCAGCCTTGCAGGAGGATCTGCCATGGGATCCTTTTCAGTTATATTTTCTGAAAAAATTAAGTGCTGTCAATAGTCAAATTGGTTATTAAAATTCCTTTTTGCAATCATCTGAAAATTGTAATAGTATTTTAAAAAGACCAGTCTCTGCAGTCTCGTGCTCAGTGTGGAAATTGGGTAAGTAAAAACAGTACCGTCCATTTTGTTTTTCTCTACTATGTTATAGAGAACTAGTCAGACTAAGATTGGTGAAGGAGTCCTACTAATGGCAGATTTGAAGAAAAAGTAACACAACGGTATAGAACTTAGGGCCACAAGAGATCATAACAGCAACATCTCCCAGATAACTTATCTTCTGAGATCAACATGGCCTGTATGCTACCTGTAGCCACAGCACAAAATTGTTTTTGTAATAGTCTCACTTCAGCAATTTAATGAACAGCAAAGCTACTGAAGCCTTGTTCCCAAAGTGTGTATATACATGTTTCATGTCCCCCCATGTAGACTCTCTGATGTCTAATTCTGTGGTCCATTCCTCTGTGGGGAATGAGAGATCCATGGGTTAAGAGGATATCTGTTAAGGACAGTCTGGGCTGTTTAATATCTTTATTGATGATCTGGATGAGGGAACTGAGTCTATCTATAGTAAATTCACAGACAACACCAAGTTGGGCTGGAGTGCTGATCTGCTGGAGGGCAGGAAGGCCCTGCAGAGGGACCTGGACTGGCAGGATCAATGTTGGGCTGAGACCAACAGTATAAGCTTCAACAAGGGCCAGTCCCAGGTCCTGCACTTTGGCCACAACAATCCCATGTGGAGCTACATCTGGAACTGGTGAGGCCACACTTTGAGTACTTTGTCTAGTTTAGTATTCCTCACTATGAAAAAGACAAGTCCAGAGGAGGACAATAAAGCTAGTGAAGGAGCTGAATCACAAGTCTGATGAGGAGCAGCTGAGAGAGCTGGGGTTGTTTAGCCTGGAGAAAAGGAGACTCAGAGGTGACCTTATCATAAGCCTAAGCCATGCCAGGGGAGGTTTAGTTTGGACTTTAGGAAGAATTTCCTCACAGAAAGGGTGAATAGACATTGGAATGGACTGCCATCCCTGGAGATATTTAAGGAAAGACTGGATATGGCACTTTTTCCCATGGTCTATTTGGACTCTATCTCAGAGGCCTTTTCCAACCTGATTGATTCTCTGTGTGATTCTGTCATCCTCCCTCTTTTGTCTCTTTTCACAAATTATTTAAGCATTTCATTTTTAGCAACCCCCAACCTTTTTGTTGGATTTCATTACATTTTGCCATGGGGTTTTTGCACTGGACAGACCCATGCCTATGTAGAGCACAAAGCCAAGTTTTATTTTCTTAGAAAACTTGGCAGTAAATTCAGAGTAAGGGGTGTGGTGATGTGGTAAGAGTATTGAGAAATGACTGATTTCATAGTGTGGTTGACTCTAAAAAGCACAGAAAGGTGCCTGTGTCCGATTTCCCACCTGGCCTGTTCTCTGTAGTCCATTTCACAGAACTCCTGCTAGACAAGAGGTGCCTTGTGTTTTATGAAAATACTGTATCATTTAAACTTAAAAAAGAGTTGATAATCAGTCTTAGCAACAGGTCACAGTTAAAAATGTTACTTATTTCTAAATCGATGTTATTTTTTTGCTTTAAATTTTTACTGTTGATTCTTGCAATGCATTTCTCTCCTAAGTTAGCCAACCCTCTGAGACTAGCTATTTTTTACAATGAGGGGTGTGTGTGCCGTAATTGGATCATTCATTATTTCAGTTTTTTTATAAATTAAGAACATTGAATTCTTTGTGCCCCTATGATAGGGCATTTTCTCTAGCCATCATATTCTGGCTTCTCACTCTGTAATTGCAATCTGTGTGGTCAAAAACAATTTCTAAATGAATTGTCAGGTTCTGGCTATAGTATGCTTTCTAGCTGGCACAGATCCTGCAGAAAGAGAGCAATATCCAGTTTCCTATGTGCTTTGCATGATAAAAATGCATGATAAAGTAAGGATGGCAGCATCAACTAATTTGTTGGTGTTTTTTTTTTTTCCAGTGTGGCTGGGAAGATGTTACTTCAGTACAAGCTGTAGAACCAGCTAATTTGAAGTTGCATTTTTATCTTTATATTTAGTTTTCCTTTTACAACTCTTACATTCATTAGCAAGCATTTGTCAAACCATGCTGTTCCTTTGAGATTCTCAAATGCCCTGCTCAAAGCCAAGCACTGTGTGCATTCAGGAAGATACTGGTCTATCACCACAAGTTTCCACTTTTCTCTCTATGAAGAACAATTTAAATTTATTATTGCCAGCTGTTTCTTTCTACGGTGATGTGCTGTGTTTTTTTCTCATGTGATTAGTGATCCTGATTGATTCAATTCCTTGCCCTACCCAGGGATAGCATCAAGGCTGCTCTGTTATGTTAAATTGCCTGGCAAGCTAGCATCACAAAAGATTTAAAACCGTAAGCAGAAAGAGCGTGTGTTTGACCAGATTTTGATCTTATATAGATTTCCTCTGAAGGAGTAATTTTTTTTTGTTGTTTATTAATTACAATCATAAACAAATGTGATTAAGTTTACAGCCTGTCTCAGTTTTAGCTAGCATGGTCATCCTCTTGTGATTTTCTTAGGTAAACACTTGCACCAGATTTATTTGCTTGCCCCTACATGACACATGACAGCATCATCTCACTGATTGCTGAAAAGCTCTTGCTCACAGACAGTTTCATGCAGACTCAGTAAAATGCTTAATTCTCACTCTCAGGGTGATCAGAAGAGTCAAGTTAACCATTTCACCTTATGGCTAAACATTAATTGCGCAGAGTGTACTAGAATCCTTTTTTAGGAAACATTTAACCTAAAGCACCCAGTGATTAGTGCTGGCAAGTAATTTTTTTTTCTTGTGCTGCTGCAGAGCAAAGTTAAACTTTTCTGGCTGCAGCTGTGCCTCTAGATGGATGATGAGTTGTATAGGTTTAAGACAACACTACTGACAAAATGGATGGATTGAAAATCAGATTCTTCTGTTGTTACAGAACAACCAGGCTAGAATGAAATGGCAGTGGTTCAAGCTCATGCTAGACAGACCATATGGTCCTTACACTGAGATGGTGTTGCATATGTGTATTGCTGGGCATAAGGACAACAGCTCCAGCTTTCAGAACTGCTGGCAGGAGTCCTACATAGAAGAAATGTTCCTTTCCTCTATCCTTAAAAGTAATTTAGGAGTGAAGCCAGTGTCCTTGCCTATCTCATGCTAGAGCAATATTTAGTAGGAAAACATGCTTCTCATAAAGAAGTGGACATCATTAATATATTTCAACTGTAAATGCAACTAAGTTCTGAAATAATCAGCTAAAATCACCACGAAACTATCAATTCTGAAACACAGGACTGCAAAGGATCTCTTGGGTGATTTTGTCTTACCCCTCTTCTCCCAGTAATTAAATGAATGCTGATTAATTTATCAAATTCAGTTTTGAGAGTTTGTAATTTTCTTGCCCAATTGTTCTAGAGCTCTTATTCTCTCCTACCTTAATTTTCCAATTCTCACCACAAATTCTAGACTTGCTTTGTGATGTCATTAACACAAAGGTTTTTGAGAGAAATACCCAATTGTTTTGTGTCTGGGAGAAGAGTTTGAGATGACAAGTGTGTTTTGAGTATGAAGTGTTGGTTGAAGACCTAGCTGTTGGTGACTTAGAGCTGCGTATTAGAAACAATAATTTTTTCAGCGTGCAAGTGGTGAGTGAGCGAAGTCATCCTCAGGAAGAGGTAATAAACCCCCAGCCTTCCAGGAAATCTACTTCTAAAGGCTTTTCCCCAGCTTTACAATTTGCTTGGCCCTAATGAGTGACTGTACATACCTGTAGATCTCCACAGGGGATTTTCACAAATCCCATTGTCTTTTATGTGGTGCTCTAACTAAATCAGAGCAGGGATAAGAACAAATAAGCTCTGCTGTGACTCAGACACTGGTAAGTCAATGGCAATGCAGTCATGTGCTAAAGCAAATTGCTCAGGCTGTGGGAAGTGTATCTCTACACCTACTCTCACCTCCTTATCCTTACACCCTCTCTTTCATCCTCTGGATCTTTCTCTGCTCTTTTCAGATCATGGTGCTATTAGTTCTGGTGCTGTGCTCTGCATACTGGCTAGCAGAATGAAGTGTGTGTGCCTGTCAGAAGGTAAATATCACAGGTTTGCTTTGTCTTTGCTTTCTGACTTCTGAATCCCGGATTTAGCTATTGATGTCATTTGCTAAAAAGCAGAAGGGATTGAGCCATTAGCAATAAGGCATTTCTTTCAATTTATTTTCCTTTCATGAAATGCTTTCATGCTCTTAAGCAGAGCATTGTTTCTGCATCAACCCTGCCTGAAATGGTGTATTATGATGGCTGCCACCCAGGAAAGGAAAGAACAATTTAAACACCTCTCCATGCAATGACATCTGAAAAAAATTGGGAACAACTACACAAGTCTGGAAAGTGTGATAGGTCACTGGAAAAGGGTCATATGGCTTCGTGGTTTTTTCATTGCTGCCAACAAATCTAAGGGCCCAGTTTTTCTGCTAGCCCTGTGTGTATGAGGCAGAGGTGGTAGGAAGCCTACAGAACCAGGAGAAACTAATATCTACCCCAAACTTTGTCACTGATGAGTCTCCCAATACAGTAAGAGATACTGTGCTGTTAGGAGGGGGTTTAGGACTGTGAGAAATGGCATTGTGTTGTGCAGTTTGACTTGCACAGGTTTTTGAGGTCAGGTCTGCAGCTGGTATAAATCGTGACAGTGAAAACAAATGTGGATGCAAATTTCCCTTGTAATCGTTAATTCATTTTTTGTAAACAATATAGCAACTACAAAACAACTTGACTTCATTAGCATGAAGCAAAAGTCTTAAACACTGTGATAAATTAAGCAAAAGTCCCACGACATCTTCAGATGAAGATATAACAGATTCAGCTGCAAACCACTCAACCTTAGTGGAAAGAAGTTCAGAATTCTTTATTACAGGTACCAAACACTGAAGCAGCATTGGATATAGAGCTGTCTTCTGCTTCTGCACAGATGTAAATTTGGGTCATATGCAAAGACATTAGTGGGCTTGCACTGTATCTGCACTGGTGTAAGGGAAGAGAATGGTCTGCACTGGGGTGCCTGGGCCTCTCCCAGAGAATCACAAACCACTCTCTAGGAAAGGATCTATGTTGCAGACTTCTGTTGGCACAGCAATGTGAGCCAGGGATATGAAAAGATGTCATCACTGGCTGGTGGAGCCAGGCCAGGAAAATCTCCTAATACAAATGCAATTACCCCAATGTAACTACTATACAGTTACAGGGTGACTTTCAGAAGGGTTGCCAAATGCAGTGGTTCTGCTGCTCCTGAATTACATCCGCACAAGGGATGCTCTACTGGATACTATGGCTTGAATGGTTACTCCAGCAAAACATCCTGTTAGTATAGATCAGATATATCCTTTAAAACTTGCCTCCTTTTGCAGTTAATAATTAGTAAGCTTTAGGCAAATGGGGGATCTGGGTTTTTAGGCAAACTGTGGAAGACAGGTTAAAGCTGCACAAACCAGCCTGTATTACATGACACCTGTGAAGCAGTAATTACAGTCCCTCCTTTGCAAGCACAACATTTAAGAAAAATTTGTGGTTTCTTCATAAGCTTTTGGAGTTGTTTTGGGTTTGGACTTTGTTGTTGTTATTTTATTTGGGTTTGTTTTGTTGTTGTTTTGTTTATGTTTGTTTGTGGTGATTTTTGTGAAGATACCAGAAGACAGGATATTCCCTTGGTATAACACCAAGGGAAGTAGAAATGTTTTGCAGGGACTTTAAATCATAAGATAATGTTTGGGTTTGAGTGATGAGAGAGAAGCAAGGCTGCATCTGATTTGAATACATATGTTTATCCTGCAGCCTAACTTCCAGGGCTTTTGGAGCCCATCCATGAACCCGATCCCAAACCCACATACCTCCCTGGGAACAACAGATGCTTCACATCTAAAAGGGCTCTTTTCTCTCCCATTCTTCTTATTTATGGAGCCTTTCTCCCGATCTAGTGATCTTTTGCCTAGTTAAAAATAAATAGGGTTTGAGAAATGAATAATAAACAAGGCTAATAATAATATTAAATAAGCAAGCTACTCTCTTAAAAAAATAAAGAAAGAAAATCTAACTTTTTTTAGCTGTTTTCTCTATTTTAGCAACATGACTTGCAGTAATGCTTCCAGCACAGAGACTCTTAGGGAGTCATAATTCTTCTGCTGTGCAATTTGTTGTGGCCTTGGATAGTCTAGGCATTGTTGCCAATGGCAGAATGGGGAAAGTGGGACAAATTTGTTCATATGTATACACTGGCACTTGCAGTCATTTCTGGCTTATAGGTGCCTGGAAGGATTCACATCTCTCCCTTCCAAGTATATGGCCTCCATGTGTTTGGGATTTGTTACATTCCAGTCAGTGCAGCATAAATCCTTATTAGGTAGGTCATAATGATTCTTACTACTCAGCTAGCATGTATTTGATAACTTTAGCCTTTTGGTAGTAGAATTTGGAACTAACTTGTACTGAAACAAGTAATAAAGCAGCCTTTGAATTTTTAATGCCTCTTATTGCATAAGTTAGTTTAATTAGTTCTGCCCCTTCACACTGGCTTGTTGAGACATCTCCCTTAACAAGTTGCCAAATTAAGATATTCCAGAGAAAAATATTGGAAGAGAAGGAATAAATCTCTACAGCCAAAGAGCAAGAGAAAAACGTTTCTGTGTGTGTGATCTGAAATGAGGCTGAGGACAAAAGAGGTACCACCAGGAAAACTGCTGCCATCAGCACTGCTGAGAAGAGCTGTGGTGGAACATCTGATTCTTGAAGCTGTGTTGCTCTGCAACACATCTGAACCACTTAAACACGTTTTTAATGACATGAATGCAAAATGATGGAAAATAAGGCTCAGCAGTTTTTTTTAGTGTAACACATTAAATTATCCAAGGGTACAAACCAACAATGGGATGAGACTTCTCCAAAATCATCTGGTAAAAGCAGACAAGAAAAGTGACTTTTTCTGGATGGACTCCCACAGATCATCCACAGTATGTCCAAATATTTCATAGGCAAGCACACCAGCTAATGATATATAGGGTAAGCAGTAGCAAGATTATAAGCTCGTCTCACTGATCCAAAACTATAATCCCTGCTAAATTTTAAAAAAAGACTTCTCTGGAATTTCTACCAGGCATCTCTAAAGAAAGTAGCCTTTTGTGTGGATGAATTCTGATTTTAGCCTTCAAGTTTTCTTTTTGCTGTTGTAGTGTCTCTTGTGAGAGTCAACTGAAAGCTGTTTTGAAATTATTTAGTATGGTCCATCCACTGTGGTTTGGTATCTCTTGAGTTTCTGATCAGATTAGCACTGCTGAAGGGTTTTGCATACGTATCACAGGAAATGAATAAACAGATTTCCAAAGAGCAAGGGAGATCTTTAAACTTGAAAAAGACAAACTCTCATTATGTCATAATGGACTTTGTATAAAATGTTACAACTCCACACAATTATTAAGAAAATTATTCTTTTATTTGAAAACTCTAGACTTTCACCTGAATCTTACCCATTGGTCAATGTGACTGTCACGCTACATTGAGAAAGCTCTGCAGAAAATAATTTAATTTTGACAGCTATTATGTGATTCTGCCTGCTTCACAAATATATCTTTAATTCAGAGTTTACTCATAAAAAACCCAACAATGCCTAAATGTACATGGTGGAATTTAATTCTTTCCTGGCATGAAACACCAACTGGCCAGTCTCTTGCTCCCAGGTACCACTGATTAGGAAAATGCTCTTTACAGTGGTGAGGCACTGGAACAGATTGCCTACAGAAGTTGTGGGCCCCCATCGCTGGAAGGGTTCCAGGCCAGGTTAACGGGATCCTGAACAACCTGTTTAGGTGAGTGGCATCCCTGCCTGTGGCAGATGATGTGGAACTAGAGAAGGTCTCTTCAAACCCAAATCATTCTGTGATTTGTGGGAGTGACCTTGGGAATTTAAGCCTCCAACACAGAGGGACCTTTTGATATCTGAGTGAGTTTTATGAAATCAAATGACTGTACAAGTTGGAGATCTTTTTATTTGCTGTTGAAGTATCTAAAATCTGATTTAATGTCAGCCTAGAAAGTCTTCTTATTATTGGACTAACTCCCTGCGTTGTTATTGATGGGGAGACTTGAATACAGGTTCACTCTGAAAATATAAAGTACAGACCATAGCTTAGTAACCAACTACCTGTCACTGTTACCAAATCTCCAAAAACCAGAATAAGACCTCTTTACACCAATTTTTCTGTTTTAAAGAGGGTATCATTTACTTACTATTACTATTTACTTACTACTTACTATTGGAAGGCATGGGGGATTACTCCTCCTAACATGACCCCAATTTCTACAAACTTGTTGCTCATATACAGTCACTACATGCATATTATAAATTGTTCATTACCATAAAAGCCCTCCCCAAGTTCCTAAACTCAGTCCTTGTTTTGGCTGTAGCTGCATTCCTGAGCCAGATGTCTCCTCTTTTTGTTCTAACAACCTTACTTGGAGAACTATTTCTGCATGCCTTGCTGCTCTACTAAAGGTCTGTAGGCACAGTGCCTTCTATCCTAAAAGTTCACGGTTGCAGTGTCTTTCTACTTAAAGCTCACAATTACAGTTGAAATCGAATTCACCTTTTTGGTATCAGGGGAGTTTTATGTGAGGATGAGAAAATGAGACATTTTTCTGCACCAAGCAAAACAAAATACAGGATTTAAAACTAGTAGCAGGAAAAGCTTTTTAAACAGATCTGCCAAAGCTTGTGCTGATCTAATATGATGAAAAAACCTGACCAACTCACCTGCAAGTGGAAAGCATCCTTAAATATAGTTCAGGAGGCCACTTCCATTAACTGACTTCAAAGGCAGAAGATCTGTCCAGATGTTTGAGCTATTTTTGCAGCATTTGGGAACATGTATTTTCTTAAAAGGTATAGTGTTGTCCTGAATTACTCTGTCTGGAGGAACTCTGTTGTTCTCATTAGTTTGAAAAATGGATAATGCAAGGCAGCAGCAGACATGATACATCTACCTCTCTGAAAAGCCCTGGTGGTTCATCCACAATGTTCAGCAACCCTGTTATAAATGATCTTCTGGGTTTCTCCTTTGGGGGATGTTCCTGGTGTATCCTATCTCACCCAACCATCTGCAGTAGTTTGAGAGCATTCACTGAAGCTCTACAGGCTGAATGGAAAGCCTATCTTGGGGATTCTTGTTAGCTTTTTAAAGTTTGCATTAGCAAAACCATCCAATTGTTCATGGTCACTCTAGCAGCCCTGCTTCCAAATCCTTCCCTCAAAGTCACTGAGCTGGGATGACAAGCTTTGACCTCACCAGGTCATGGCAGCAGGATAGGCTGCATCAGAGCAGACCGGTTTTCACACTACATATTTATGAGGCATTTGCTTTGATGCTGCTGCACTGGGTGAGAATGTGGATGGGCAAAAAGCCAGGGTAGAGATATTGCTGGCCTGCATTTGTCCTTGTGTAGGCAGGTAATGTTCTACCAAAATAAAACAGGGGAGGAGAAGGTTCTGCAGCATAAGACAATGCCAACCTGGTCTTAACTGCCCTTGGTTTTCCCAGCTCTCACATCTGTTTAAGTAGAATAGACAGTTGTATGAATAGCCCCTTGCTGCATCTTCTTCTGATCTTAAAATTTCTTTTTAAGTACTATGCAGCAGCCAATTTACTTCCTGACATGAAATGCATTATGAATTATCACCCTGGAATAGAGGGATTTAGAGTAATTGAGTTTCAAACTCAGGCTTTCTGATCCAAAGCTCTTGGAGCGATACACATCTGCCTTTACAGACAGTAAAACCCAAAGGGATTAGAAGCTGATGCAGCTCTACTCCTGTTCTCTCTCAAATTAGTTTCCTGTCCATGTTCATTTGAGAGTACAGTTGCAAGCAAGTGCAACATAAGGTAGTTGGTGATTTTGAGTGTTTTGGGTTCCACCTCAAGTCAATCCCTGTTTTATTGTTTGTGCAGAACTTGTAACAACACGTCTGGATAAGAAACAACTCCAGAGTAAAAGGCAAGCAGATTTCAACTGAGCTACATGTGGAAATACATTATCAGTGGCAGCAGAACGGTGGTGGTGCCTCCACTGTCAGACTGTTTGCCACTTTGAAGGGCTTCCCTCCCTTTGGTACTACACATAACACATTTTGGGAGACCCATTGCAAGTGAAATATTTTCTATAAAGAAAGTTGGTTTGCAAATTGCAGTGGTCAGAACTGAGGCTCATAGTATTAAATCCCAAGCCATAAGGAAATGAAGGTGTCCTCAAAATATATCAGTCCTCTCCAGAGTTCTTTGTCTTGCAGCCATACAACCAATGTTAATTGCTGCTGAGCAGAATGTTAGAACAATGCTAAAAGATCAAATTGTAGAGATCCCAAGTGTTATGCTGTGTATTAAATTACATCCTTCTTGGTTTAAAGTAATTTTTGGTAATATTTTTGCTCTTTGCTGTTAATTCTTTCTTAAAAACTTGCAGTGGAAGGGAATATAGGGTTTGAAAATCAGGAATGGTAAAAGTGTTATTTGCTGAAAGGTGGGAAATGAACTTTCTCTTCTGGGCTGGTTTGTTTTGACATCTGGGAGGATGCAAGTTCTCAGATGCTTGATAAGCATTGTTTCATGGTCTTCAGATAGTCTAATCCAACACTTCCTTCTTTGAATCATACTTCTCACACTTGTTCATAGTTCATCAAGGTCTTTTTCTGTCTGGATGTTCAGAAATTTTTCAAAAAATAAAAGAATTTTATCTAATTCGCTAGAGAAAAAAATCTTTTGTAGCATTTTTATAGAGATATTTAGCCTCAGCAAGAGACAGTGGAAGCATATTTGACAGAAACAAAGATCCTCATTAAGAAAAACCTCAAGTAGCACCTGAAAATTTGATTCTGGTTGTAACTGGACTGGCAGCACATCAGCATAAGCACAAAACTAAGTGTAAGCTTGAGTTTTTTTACTGAATTGGTATTTTTTGGTGCCAGGAAGGAACAAGTTCTCAGAGGACTGAATTAACAGTCTCTTAAAAGTCTGTTTCTTTTGTATATACTGTTACTGGTCATAGAACAAGCCAAGTCCTCTCTGCATTTCATTAGCTTTGCCCATGCATGCGTATATAAAGAGTATGGCAGTGCCCATTGAGCAGACAGCCTCTCAGCGCTCCATTGTGTTTGCACATGCATGCATAAGAATGTTGCTTTTTAATATAGAAAGGCTGCTGTTATGTGGTCTGTGATGATGTTTGTGTAAGCAAGCAAAGCTTCCTTGCTCGTCCTGTCTCCTGCTGCCAGCAGCCCTCGCTGTTTTTCTGCTGTTTGGGCTTGCCAGACACAAAACTCATGTTTCTTGTCATGGGATTTCTATCCTAAGAATTACCTGCCGAGAGTATTCAAAAAGAAGTAATTTTTCCACCCTTGTGATATGTTATGATTGTCTTTTTCACTTTTCACCCACCATTTTACAGAAATGTAGTTCTACAGAAAAAAGTGTTCAGATGGGACAGAATGACACAGATCTGTGCAGCAAATGGTGTTTGCAAATAGGTATCAGTGTGACATCCAAACAAAGAAAAGAAATTATTTTAAAACTATTACTGCATTTACAGACATCTCTGCAGAGGGAACAAGGCCAGGTCCTTGTGTATTAAGCAGCACAAATCATCAGGAATTCTGATGGAGTGTACAGTTTGGCGGAAACGTGATTTAAAACCCTGTTGGGACTCCTAATGTAGATTTCTGTGTAGGAAAAGACAGGTGGTATTTAGGAGTGTGAACCAGTAATTAAAAGCTACGTAATATATATATGCTTGCACATATATATTAAAAACTTGTGTGGTGGAGTACATGAGTGATGGAGATAACCAGCAGAGTAAGATGGTGCCAAATAAAAAGTGTACAATTTTCCATGAATTGAATGTGCTTTGCCTATGAGCTAAATGATACATCCCCCCAGTTCTAGTTTAGAGGCAGCTGTGGAGTAATGGTGACCTTCCCTGTTTGTAATAGAGCAAGGTGTTACCAGTGGAAAATTAGATCAGTACTGCCTTCTTCAAGTCATACTTTCTTTGAATTCCAGTTTAAATACCTGTAACAAGAGAGAAAAGCATTTTATTGAACTAACTGTTCAATCTGAAATCTCCTCTAGACATCCTTGTAGACCAGCACTCCCCACTCTCCTCCAACTTTCCTCAATATTTTGCTTTGCTGTGGGGTGTTTCTGTTTCTCCCCTGGAGGAGCCGGTCATGCTGACTCCTCTGCAGGAGCATGTGCTGATGCCTTCTGAAGTCAGTAGGCATCTGTTTATTTAATTAAATGATTGTCAAAGCGAGCCCTCATCTCAGGCAATTGCAGTGCTTCCTATAGCCAGTGGGGAAACATTAACTTCTGATCTGGCAGGTTTTGGATACCATCTGCCCTGCCAGGCTGTCAAAAAGTACAGCTCGGTAACCCAGCTGGAATTGTTTGAGAATATGTCATGGATAAATACGAGCAGAACGTGATGGTTACTTCTCTGTCCTCAGTTATTGCTCCGAAGAAGGCTTTCAGGAGCATTCCAGCTGACATGAAAAAATCTCAGAGCCCGAAGTAAATACAGCAGGAAGTGCTGACTCTCCACATTTCCTCTCATGGGCTCCATTGTTATGAAGACACTGCTCTCGAAGGGAAATAACCAGGTTAATCCTGGCCTCTGCCAAATAGAGTCCCAGGTAGTGCCAAGGGCAGATAAATGAGCTGACAGATAGTGCTTGGCTGACCAGACTGGAACTGATCCTCTAAAAGTCAAAGTTGCCACAGCCATACAGCTTCTTTCTCTATCTGAAATGGAATTCTTGACAGCATTTGAGTATGAAGTGCTCAGAAAATAAGGTTTTATCTGCCTGTAGAGAGCTGGGAGCGGGTGGGGAAAGATCAACGGGTTTGATTATTTCTCTGCTTTTAGCTCCGCTATTCTGTGTTATGAATTATTCATGGCATCAGTGAATGGTACTGCTGACATTTGTCGTTGCAGGTTTCATTATACGCAAATGTGCAAGCCCCTTTTGCAGACACTACGAGACTTCTTTTCATTATGTGCAAGAGTGAATGTATAATTAACAGTGTACCAGTGAAACCAGCACTTACTTGGCCTGTCATTAAAGGAATCTGCTCTTCTCTAATAGCATTTTCAGTTCATCACACTCACTGTATCTCCTTGCAATATGAGTTATAACCTTGCCTTCCTTGAGTCAGATTCCAATGGTGCTTTTTTCCCCTCCTTATTGCTATGAAAGAAGTCTGAACACTGTAGAACGTGGCAATTTAAGCTACCCGTGTTCAGGTATTGCTGGCCTCTACTGGAACATAAACATCAGGCTTTCATTACCCATAAGCATGAGAATTTAGCTCTGAATATGGTTATCCTGATATATCTCTGGAATATGTCCACTGAGAGCCACAGCCTGACTGCAGATGTTGGGTTGTACCTGGGGTGGTGGAGAGAGTATGCCTTGGGAAAAGAGTTAAGGCAACTGTGAATAAGGCCCTAGATTTATGTGTAAATAAGAGAGGATTTTGGCTGTAGAGTATGAAATTATACTCAGGGGATGGTGTTTTCATTGCATTTATTTTAAGAAAAATCTGCTGTTGGAGCAAGAGCAATTTAACTCATATTATACTCATTTCTGTGAGACTCACTGAACTATTCCCTGCTGGAATATTATTCAGAGGGGGCTTATTCTGTATAAGATTCTTCATCTATTTAAAGTTTCTTAGGTTAAAACCTCATCTGCTAAAGAAATCATTTTAACAATCACTTTCTATGTGTCAAAGTTCACCCAAACTTTCAAACTAACAAAAGAATATTACCCTTTTCCCTGTCTCATTTTCTTTAGGTCCATGTTCATCCTTTCAACACAGTACTCAGATAAATAGGTTCTGTTTGCAGCTCTTTGCTGGAACAGCAGGGGAATAAAGAAAAAATTATTTATTTAAGTTGTCATTACTTCAGCATGGGGGAAAGAACACCACAGTGCTGGGCCTGAGAATCTTTCTGGGACTGCTCATTCTGTGTCAGAGACTGAGATGAGGACCAAGCCAGCCCATGAGGTGCACAGACACACTTTGCAGGTGTTTTCCTCTCCTCAGTCTGTTGTTTCTGCAAGCTGAGCAGTAAAGGGGGATTAAAACAGGGCAATTTAAACTTATGTTTTTTAAAACATTCAGTGTATACTGTCTTAAAGTTTGTCATGGCTGTGCTAGAAGGCAAAGCTTCCCCAGAATATTCAAAGAAGTTTTTCAAAACCTTTTTTCCTCCCTTTCTCAGTTGGAGTTTTTGGTTTTTGCCAAAATGGAATTTTTCAATAAGAAGGAAAGTGTTTTATTCAAAAGTCCTTACAGAAGAAAATCTTTATGTTTTTTATATTAAAAACAAACTATTTTACTTCAGAAACCCCATTCCTGACTTATTTAAAATCTCCATCCAAATAATTTGGGATTTTTTTGGTTGGGTTTCTTTTCAACAGCTAAACTAATAAAATGCAGTATACTCTTAGGAATATTCTATTTTGTTAAAATGTCTTGGCAAATGAAGCCTTCCCTGATCTGTGATTTCATCTCATTACCTCTGCACACAGTAACCTCAGCAGTGCTCAAAAGCCATTCACTGTACCGAAACCAGATTGAACCCGGCTGTAACTCCTGCAGTTCAGCGGGTGAATTTGCCCTCTGAAATCTCCAAGGCAATTTAGCAAATCTTATTTGCAGAAGGGATCAGATGAGAAATCGTTGCTGTTTTGTTTAATCTCATTCCGTTTTCCTGTTGAGATGGGACTGTTTACCCCCTCTTTTGCAGCAGAATTTTCAGTGCACTGTGGAGTTCAGGCATGTGAAGGTCACACACACCCCACCTCAGTTATGTTTTTTACCTCCGGAAAGAAGCACTTCTCAGAAAAGCATGATTGTTATTGCTACTTATATTTATGCCTTGAAAGAGCTGCCATTATGCAGTAAATTACAGGGTTTATATATGGGTTTGGGACCTTGAACAAAAATAGAGGGTTTTCTTAATCCTGTTTGTCAGAGGCAAAGATTAAGTGTAGATGATCCACTAAAAGAAAAATGGAAAGAGTGTCTGAATTTGATCCTAGCCTGACAGAAGTGGTAAGCTAAGGATGGAGCTGTTCACTCTTAAAGGCAAGCCAAGGATTCTCCTGGAAAACATTATGGCTATTGATAAATTCTGTAGAAATCCTCAACATATGAAAATATAGCACACACAACATTCAGAGAGATATAAATGAAAGCAGAATTCCTAGCCATTTCTGGCACTGTTGCACAGAGAAGGCTTTGTGGTGTTGTGAATAAAAAGTATTTAACCTCTGGCAAAAGCAGTTTGAGAGTACCATGCATTTCAGAGTAGACACAGACTCTGCAATGTGATAAAAGGAGAAAATGCAGCATTCCACCCACTATAACTCCAGATAGTCTCCAATCCCAGATATTCTCCAGGGCTTGTGCATCTGGGACTTCTGAAGCTTCTTTTACATTGTAGCCTGAAATCTAAAACACAGTGCTGTGCAGATGTCTCTGAGCTCTTGCAAGATGCTCAGGCTGATGTGAAAGAAGCTTCCTAAGATTCGTGCTAGCGCACAGTGGGTTTTGCCATATCTGGCTGTAGTGAAAATTATCTACAAGATTCTAAAGCTTGTGTCTCAGGGTTCAAATGTTTGACATGTAGGAAGAGCCTGTGTGGTTAAATGAAGCTTCAAAAGTGACAAGTGCGTTTTGAGCTTCAAAGCCAGTTGGATCAGCTATAGAAGGACTGAAGTAAGTCTGCTCAAAGCGTTTGAGAAATGTAACAGAAAAAGGTACCTGATTATGTGTTTATTAAGATATTACAACTTAAATTCACACTCCTGTGGCAGAAAAGACAACGTGTTGCTTGCTTATAGCTGAGACTGTTAAAGCCTTACTGTAAACAAATGCTGAAATACAGCTTATTTTATTGCCTCTGGAAGTGATCACTGTGAGAAGTCATGGTGATCAGCAATATGTAGCCTCTCTCCCAGCAGGAAGGGGAAATGCATTTTCTGCTTAGAAAAATCCAAGAGTTGACTTAAAAACAACTTGTTGTACATCTATTGCTATGCAGGAGTCAGAATTTGTCTACCACATGCTCTGTAAAAAGCCCCAGATGAATTTACTGAGATGCTCTAAAAATTTCTTTCTCTTCAAGAAAAATCTAGTAGTAAACACAAGTGGAATAATAGAGGCAGGCCATGCAGTGCTGCCAAAATTGTTCCCTCTTCCACCCTGGGAGAGGAGCAAAAGGGCAAAAGAGAGTTAAAATCCATGCCAACCTGTCAGCCAGTCCTGGAGTACTGCTGCTCCATACAGCATAGTGCTCTCACCTCCCTTTCTGCTCTGATTTTCTGCCTTTTTCTGCCAAGGGTAGAAACAGACCCTTACTTACTCTTAGGTATTGGGGTATAGATGTATGAAGCAAACTGTGGTGATAATGTGTTGCTTTAACACCTATAACCCTTGAAAAGGGGCTTGCTTCCAGAAAATAATATGGCGTTCTGCCCTGTGCTCCAGATTTCCCTACTCTAAAAGTCAAGCTAAAACTCTCCAAACAAAAACAACTTCATAAACCTTCTCTTTCTTGATGTTACTTCAAGCACAGCTCCTATTCCATAAAGACTACTTTTGACATTCTTTAGTGGGCACTGAAGTGATTTGAGTGTCTTTTAATATGTTTTCCTATTTAATTCTCTTTTTTTCTTCTGTGAGCTTTTTTATTATCTGTGCCTCTGGTCTTGCTCATCTGCATTCAATTTATTTTGTGGTTTTGAGAACTGCAGTAGTTAATGCAGAAAGTTGTAAAGGCTGATAATTAATCACAAGTCTTCTCAATGAATTCTTCTGAAAAGGACTCAGGGCTTGAGAAAGGTTGTGAGCAAGCAGAACTGGGACCCAAAATATCTTCCTTCTATACTTGTGTAGGAAACTCTACCAGGGCAATATTCCCCTTATTTTAGTGAGGTGTTCCCTTGTTTGTGGCTGACTTGATAAAACACAGAGCTTGATGCACCAGGCTGCTTGGTTCCACCAGTGAGCTGCTGGCCAGCTGCTCTACCTGTCCATGCCTGAAGAACGGGGATGGCACTGCCAGCTGCCATGGCATGCCTTTGGAAAATGTTCTGAAAAGAAAGAGTGACCAAATTCAATAAATATACGGTGAAATATCCTTTAAATGATAAGATAATGTTTACATTTTTCTGGTGTGCTCCAGTGTAAAGCTTGATTAGGTAGCTGCCAGAGCCCTGCAAGGCAGGACTGCTTCTAAGCACTGCTATTAATTATGTACTATCATTTATTAATAATTGATACTGCTTTTTTAGACAGGCAAAAAGGCTTGGAGCTAGTTAAACGTGCCTAAGGAAACGATTGCTCCGTTGAGGGGCCGAAATTGGCAGGAATTGCACTTGGGGATCAGCATGAATGCAGTCCTACAGTTTGTTGTTGTTTCTGACAGTGAAGCTATTGTGGGGCAGGAAGGGAGGGAAGGGGAAGCAACCACAGCTGGAATTTTCCCTTGTGCACACTGCTGCCTCCCTCTCTGTGCCTCACAGCCAAAGTGTTGTGAGCTGGCATAGCTACTGCAGAAGGAAGTCCTGGGTGCAGTGCCATCCCCAGGGCTTCTCTGTGAGGCTGAATTTCAACATCTGCTGCAGCTGCAGTTGATCTGGGATCCCAGATTTTTCACTTGTGTTCATGTGAGCATTGGTTTCTTTTTGACTGACCCTTTTGGGCTGAAGGAGAGTCCAAGCTAAAATCCCATTTGCAAGCACTGTCCACTCTTAGTCTCCTAGGGCCTGGATGGAGAGAGTCTGTGTCTCAGACATTGTGGAAGTGATGCCTTTGGAGCTCATTGTGGTTTGGTTCAGTTTCTACATTGATTTTAGCAGCCAGCATAATTGCTGAGGGGCTGAGCTATAGAAGAACCTAGATTATTGTAGTAATTTGAAATTTTAATGCTGAGAATAGGTGGATAAATCCAGAGCTGTTCCTATTGTCTCTTTCTAAATAATATCCAGGTAATCCCACTCAGGCACAGAATTCAACACTCCAAGTGATTTTTCCTGAACTTTTGTTTTGGATGGTGACTTTTAGCGATGTGTTGGTTAAACTTCCTTTCAAATTTAAGTTACCTGTTGCCTTTCAAGAAACTCAATGGCTTTGTGAAACTATCAAATGCATGACAACTCTTAAAGCCCCTGTTCCTTTTCCTCTGTAAGGTTCAATGATTGTTAACAATGCAGAACACTGGAAGAGGTCACTGCAGACTTCACTAATCACATATATCAAATATTCAACATCCTTTGTTCCTGGAAGGAACTGACAATGGCGTCCTTCAAGTTAGATTGGATAAATAATGAGAACATTACTTCTATTTTTCATGAGTCAATATAATAATGTGTCAAAAGATAAATATGTTCTCTATAAAAATTTTATTACTTGTGCTACAAGGAAATTTTTACTTCACTAATAATTATATTTAACAGATGTATATGCTATTTTATAACTGCATAAAGTGAGATAAAATGGCAGTGCAGAGAAAACAGTGTTTTCCAGGGCTAAAAGAGAACTGTACCATTAGAACTGAAGTAACAGTAATGAGTCAACAATTAATGAATGTGTCACTACCAGAGGGGGGGATTGGAGGCAGAAAACATGTTTAACAAAAGCCAGTTAAAGCCTTACAGAGTCTAAGTTTCAAGCAGAACCTGAAGAAGTTAGCCTGGATGACAGATGGTATTTCTGGTTATATCCATTCATGAGATACAGAGGTGGTTTCATGAGTGGTTACAGGGCTTTGTTACTCAGGTGAAAATTCCCACTCTACAAAAGGATTTTATGATGTCAAAAAGGTGGTCCTGCAGCCCTTATAGTTGATGCTGTAATAACTTCAGCATGCCTGCAACCCTTTCCGTCTGAGAACCACTCTGGCATCTCTTGAGGACTAGCATCGTGATGTATGGTTGTTCACAAACCTAAAAATGACAATTGCTGCTATAGGTGAAGATGCATTTCTTGTGTTTATCTATCCAAGCTAATGATTTTGGAGGGAGATAGTTGGGAAGGAGAACAAAAAAACAACCAAACAAAAAAAGACAAGGTCTGTTTTTAAATGTTTGCAGCTTTCCAAATTTGGGGTTAGAATTGAAATAAATTTTTTCCTCTTTTCTCTTTTTGTTCTTTTTTAATTTTTTTAATTAGTAAAAGCTCTGCAGACATTTTGCTCTAATTGGCAGCTGCGAATAACAGAATAGAGAGCTGCAATAGGCAGCCAAAACTGTGGATGGGCCTTCCACAGAGCTAAAGAAATGAAGAAAAAAATGGGAAAGTCAGCTCCCTCTGAGGGATTTTCCTCCAAAGAGCTTTTATGAGATGAGAATTCAGCTACCAGCAATTGAGGAGGCAATAATCTGAATGACAAACATACTGCAAAAAATCTGTGTTCCTACTAGCACTGCATTGCTTTCTTTGTGCTGGATGCTTGAGAGATTGAATTCTGTAGGGTTATTTTTTGATGGTGGTGGGCTTTGTTCACCTGATGTGCCAGAATTTGCGACTAATTTTGCAGTAGTAAGGTTCATGTTGGTGCAGTGCCTGCCAGTGCCTGCATGTGATGGCATCAGCTCTTAGGGCTGTTGGTTCGCTGGTGTTGCTGATAAAATCAAACAGATAAAAGGGGTCAGCAGAAGCCATGTGAAATAGGAAGCTTTTCAGAGGGGCATTGGATTAGTAGTTAGTTGAATTATGGTTGCTTCAATTATTACTATGTTTTTACTCTATTAGTTTCTTGTCTATGACAGCTATTCTTATAAAAGCAGTCTCTTAGATGTCATATTACATGCCAGAGATTTTAAGACTTGGGAAGTAAAGGACCAATAAAACTCCAGTTTTATTGCTTAAGTGCTGAGTTTGCAGTTGGATCAGATTAACATTATATGGGCCTTTGTTTTACAACACTGGCAGGTATGACTGCAGGGGCACACATCACAACTGGGTTCTATCCCAGAGATCAGGACACACCCTCCAAAACTTTTGCAGAATAGTTTGGACCGTTCTTAGGAGTGATCAAACTCTGGAATAGGTTTTTTTAGTGTAATGGTTTATGTGTGAGTCTCTGACAGATACATAGCTTAAAGCTAGGCTTTTCTGCACTAGCTGTGTTTCTAAATAAACATTTTGAAGGTGCTGAGTTGCTTAGGGGACCTCTTGCACTTCATGTGAACTGGTGACATTCAGCTGAACTGACAGCATTAGAGGAATTCTGAAAGTATGTTTGTGTGAGTTTCCCTAGTGCTGATCTTAGTTCTAACATATACGGGTTTTAAAATCTTGACACGTGCTATTTTTTTCCAAGAGTTAATTGCTTTCTTGTGAAAATCTCAGAACAAAATGTACTCCCTACATTATCCCCAGAGAAAAGCAGAATACACATTTCTTGAGGTACCTTTCTTTTTCTCTTTCTTTATTACTGATGATGTTGTTCTGTTCAATTTCTCCATTGCTCACTGGTACAAGTGAATGAGAAAGGAGTAATGACCCCTCCTCACAGTTCCCTTAGAATATCTGGGCACTTAATAAACCCATGAACTGACAAACAGAAGGCACATTTGTGGAGTGGCCTCTGTGGCTGTGGACACAAACCCAAGTAGGTGGCCACCCTCCAGAACAGGTTTTTCACAGGCAAATCCTCTTCCCCTCTTGGGAAGGGTCCATTGGATCATTCTAACTGCAAGATCCTGTCTGGTGGTGGTTTGGGGAGAGTGCAGCTGAAATTTTTTTGTGAATTTGTGACAAAGAGGATGTTCAGGCACTTCAGTGGTGAAGAGGAACAGCTGGAGCATGTTGAAATGCTTTTGAACCTAGATGGCCAATGAGATGTAATTGGTTAGTGTGTGTTGGTGCTCTCTTCCACAAGGTAACCACATCATATAGATGAGATAGGCAAGAGAAGTTGGAAAAGCTCATTTCTAACTCTACCTCAAAATCATATCTATTGCTTGATCCTAATCAAGGTAGCTACCACTGTACCTTTGTCTGAAAACCTGGGGAAAATTACATTTCTTAAATGGCTTATTATCATATTGATGCTACTGCTCTTACTATGACTAGAGCAGCTTGTGGATCTGCACAATCTGGCTGTAGCCACTCTGCTGCTCCAGACAAAGACAATTGCAATTTCAATGTCACCTCATGGGCAGGAAGCCAGGATGACAGTGTTAATTCTCAGAAGTTTGAGTACTCTTTCCATTATATCAACACACACGAACGTTAGTAGTGGTTGTAAAATTATGCAGCCTTAAAAAAAATCCACACACATGCCAGTTCTATTATAGACCCCATCTGTGCATCTACTGGTTCAAAACAGAAAAAAAATCCCTTGCCTAGCATGTTGATCAACTAATTATTATAAACTACTTCTCGCAGTAACATTCTGTTTCAATGGTGTACAGCTGTTTCTGTATTTCTTTTGCTTTTTTCTGTCTTTTCCCAGTCATCTTTCTTAGTGCTTTGTAGTCAGTGGAAGAATTGATGAAGTCTTTAAAAAATCTGATTTGTAGTCTTGATCAAGAACAGTGCACTCACTCTTTCAAATTAACTCAGTGGACTTCAGATCAGTAAGTATCCAATCATAAGGGCCAAAGAGCACTGACATATACCCTCTGCTTTTACCCCCACAAAGCTATGGACATTTTGTCTTCTTTTCAAGGCCCACAGGGATTTAAATCTGCTCCTCAGGCTGTCCTGTGATGTGGCAGAATCAGATGGATTTCAGTAGCATCAGAGCTGGCTTAAGGAGCTTGGTCCCTGTTGTTCCAGGTCAGGGTTCCAGGAGCTGTTGTGCTCAGCAGCCAGACTTGCTTCATCTCTGCCCACTTTCCCCTCCTCCTTCCCAGGCTCCCCACTTGGTAGTGCTAACACAGTGACTGGTGAAATCCCACCCTAAATAGGCCTAAGGAACCCATAAGCCAATACTCCTTATCTGCCTCCTCCTCCCCAAATTTCCACATTCCTTTTTTCAGCTGAACTCTTCCCCAAACTGGTTTTACAGTTTGTTCTTGCAAGGGGAGATATTGGCAGAGCTGAAGACAAACAGCGTAGGATGAGGAGCAGGGAAGGCAGGAGAACTATTTGCAGGGTGTTTTCTCCCAGCTAGTCAGTGCAGAAGCCAAGGAAATGGAGTTAAGCCAAAAGACTAAATTATGAAGCTCAGAGTTCAACGTTTACTTTGTGAACATTTCCACTGAAATTGCTGCTGCTGCTGCTGCTCCCAGGAAGGAAGTGTGAGCACTGTCTAACTCCATCAGCCCTAGCTCCAAGGCAAGCCCATCTGGTGATGGATCTCTTTCAAACATTAAATAAATTTGGATGTAGTTCTGCTTTACCTGAAAATCATGCAGTACTTCCAGAGCTGAATGTTCAGCTGACTCTGAACCAGGCAGCATTAGAGCTATGTTTATTTTAGTTGTTTGTCTTTGCAAACCAGCTCAGACTGAAGGCAGAGAAAGATCTGCATGAATGATTGCAAACAAAGAACTGCTGATTTCTCCAAACTCTAGTTAATTGACCATCCACAAACTCTAGGAAAAACAGATGGAAACTGTGGCCAGAAAAATAATTTTTAAAATAAAGTCTTGAAATACCAACAAAAAACCTGCAACACAAATCTGTAGCAATGGCTGCCGTTTGGGAATCTTTAGTATTCAGTCAGAATACTAAAGTCAGCAGAACAGGCTATACATGACCCTTGGACCTCACTTCATGTTGGCTGAGAGCCACCCAATTGTTGTACACTATAAATATTGCCTCCTCTTGCCTGGCACTGACAGCTTTTCCCACGGTGGGAAACACGAGCAGCACCAAATATTTTCTGAGGGTTTCTAAAGAAAGAAATTAAATCTGAAAACTGGAGTCCAAGTGGCAAGCCAAGGAAAGGCTTCTACAAGCAGTCATCTAGAAAAGATAGAAAGCCTCTGTCTGAGGAGGAAGCTCTTTGCCCTGAGTGTCAAAGATTATCTCTGAGGAAATGCCTGTGGAGTCTATGAATATACTCACAGAATCTTTTTCCTGTCATATTATTACAATTTGGACTGGAATTTTATTGCAGTGTACAAACTAAATCCGTGATCTAAGACTGTTCCCTGTTGGTCTCTCTACAGTTCACACAAGAGGGATGAGGGGAGAACACAGAAGTGTCCCCATCTGCACTTCTTGTTTGAAGGCTGTATTGTGCAGTCTAGACAATGGGGAAGATTAGTCTGCTGGAAAGATGTTGTATATTAAAGATAATCTTTGAGCAATGGCTGGTCTTGAGGGAGGGATATAAAGCCTCTGTCAGTGCCTGAGGAAGAGAGAGATCCTTAATGTTTCACTGGAGACTAACCCTCACATTCATCTGCTGGCCCTGATCTCCAGACTGATGATGCAATCAATACACATTCCTCTTCAACTGCTGGAAAAAAAAAAAACAGTTTTGTGCAGTGGCTATGCTGAGGTTGTAACTACTTCTGAATTTAGTGAGAAAAAATTGTTAAATTGATGGGTTACGATTTTTCAAACTGTTGCTTTCACTATTTCAGGTAAGAGTTTGCACTGTAAAGTGAGGTCTCTGAGTAAGCCTGTGCACTTCAGCCTAATGATTCTTTTTTTCCAAGACAAAAGTTATTTCAGATGCCTCAGGGGCCAGAGAACATTGTCTTTGCTTGTCCTTACATGTCATAGCTTACAGAAAACTTCCTTACAAATTAAAGATGTCAGAGCAAACATCAAAAGCCATGACTACCACATGTGCCTCAGGAAGAGAACATGAGACATCAGGGGACATCTCTTTGATTATTTTTTCCCCAACAGCTTTAAATCACTCCACAGTTTACAATTGCAGGGGGTATTCCTGCAATGACTGAAAATATATTAAGATACTTCTTCTATGAAAATAGTAATATTTTCTCTCCACCCTTTCAAAGTAGACTCAGATCTTCTTCCCTCCAGGTCCATGAGCATTGTAGCTGGCTTAGATTTCACAGGGTGCTTTTCCTCCTCTGAGTGTCTTAAGATATTTCTCTATTTGGGATTCATAGATGTGAGCTTCATAGCTTCACCATCCAGGAAATGTGTGTAGCAAGTGCTAGCCACACCAGGCAGTGATTAGAAATTAGATAGCTTAACCCTCAGCCACAAACCAAATGGTGTGTATGAAAAGGAGAGGCATTACAAGTTCCACCAAGATGCCAGTCACTCAGGAAGTACACCACCTTACTATAGGCACCATTGTTTTCTGCCTCAGGCTTAAATGTTAAACTCAATACATGTTTTTTAAAGCTTACAGGTCATCGCATGAGTCATGCTTTAGTTGAGGCCTCCCTTCTTGAAGAAGGATGCTGTTTCATCATGGCTGAATCCAATCCAAATCCAGCTGGTTGTCAGTCAATACTTGCTCTCACAGCAGCTGGTTCTGTTGTCAAACAGTGGAGTGGTTCAAGGAATTGACCTGGCTAAAAATGAGTTTAGCAAAAAGTAAAAAATTCATTTAAATCTCCTTGAAGTGGCTTATTTTCTAGTTGCTATACTACTTATTGTTGGCAGTGGAGAAACAAAGACAGAAAATCCAGGTGATTCAGCAGCTTGAAATATTCTTAAGATCTGTTAGACACAGTCAGACTGATTCCACACTGGTTGTCGGATTGGGATTTTTCAAGAGTTGTGGACAAAGAGTTTCTTTCTGAATGATGGTAAAGAAGCAGTGTACTGTGGGGAAGCAGAATGAAAGGTCTTTATCCTTGCCTCCATCAGTGAGAGCTGTAGGAATGTAATGGAGGTCTTCTGAAGAATGAAAGCCTAAAATCATAGAACGGTTTGGGTTGGAAGATTCCTTAAAGATCATCTGGAGGGCGAGTGCCACCTTCCACTAGGCCAGGTTGCTCGAAGCCCCATTCAGCGTGGCTTTGCAAACTTTCAGAGATGATGACGTCCACAACTTCCCTGGGAAACCTGGTCCAGTACCTCACCCCTCTAAAGTAAAGATTTTCTTTGTAATATCTAGTCTAAATCTACCCTCGGTCAATGTAAAGCCATCACCTTTTGTCCTATCACTCCATGCCCTGGCAAGAAGTCCCTCTCCAGCTCTCTTGTAGTATTTTGGTACTTGAAGGCTGCTCTGTTGTTTCCCCAGAGCCTTTTCTTCTCCCAGTTGAATAATCCCAACTCTCTTAGCCTGTCTCCACTCTTCTCTCTTTAACATGAGCAATGCTCTGATTGCAAAGTTCAGAGCAGAAATAGGCAGCCTAGAGGGAGGTAAATTCTGATATTTTGTTCTACTCTGGGAGAGCTGAGACCATTCTACTCACTTTTCTAACTTCCTGAGGAAGCATGGCGTACAGGGGAGCTCGCAGGGCAGACAGCAGCTTGCTGTAAGACAAATAGGCAGGAGAGCAGCTGGGGCTTGCTGACTCAGCTGTAGCAGCTCCAGTGCTTCCTCATATCCTGCTGCTTTGCATCCTCAGCACTGGTGTCACAGCTTTCAATCACGGGCAGCACTGGTGTCACAGCTTTCAATCAGGGGCATGTCACCTCCTGCAGTCATGAAAGGCAGAAAGGGAGGTGAACACACACAGAGACACAGACACAGGCACAGAGACACACACATGTACCCCATGCTGCGCACACACAAGGCCACAGCAGCCACAGCAGCGAGGGAATCCTGGCACTTGCACAGCAGCAGTGTCCTTATGGCTCACGCAGCTGCTCTGCATCCAAGGAGGGATGTCCCCTGTGCTGCCACGGCAGATGTCAGACACGGCAATTCAGGGGTCAGGGTGCCACTGCAGACCCAGCCAGGAGGTCATGAAAGAAAAGGCACAAAGCAAGGCTGCATCTGTTCTGAAACAAAGGACATCTGTCCCTGGCCCGAGCAGCTTTCTGGCACGATTTCACAAGGACAATGGCTCAGGTTGACTGATACAAGACTGGTACTCAATAAAACAAGCCGTAAGGTCTTAGGCTGTCCAAATGTGTGCTGACAGTGAAACAGCACTCTGGCAGGAGTGAGGTTTTATTCTTCCATCTAAGCAAGAGGGTAGCACAAGATGGGGATCATCTTGTGCACTGCCTTTAACCACACATCTGCCCATGTGTTAGGATCTTTTTGCACTGTTTAAAACCTACTCTGCTATCAGATTATAGACAACAGATGTTCTATTCAAATAGTTTCATAGTAGGAAAAGTTCTTTTGCTTCTTTAGAATTTGGGTTCATCCATTCCTTTCTCCAGGTTGTTAAATTTTACTTATAGTAACAACTTATTTATTGAAAGGCTGCAAACCACAGATGTGCATCTGCCTTCTGCAAGAATGGGAGCCTTACAAGAGAAAATCTTTTGGAAAGGACAAACTTCAATAAAGTGTTTGGGAAAAAAGCTGACCATAGCAAATTCTAATTATTGACTTGCTTAGCATCATTGTTAAACTATATGCTGTACCTCCTTCCCTTCTCTGCTGGTGCCAGTAGTGACTGTAATGCTTTTTAGCTGGGGAATATCACAGCACAAAATTTTGTAGCTGAGTGTGAGTGTACACATGCACGCCAGTAGAATGCGTTTGAGATTTAGTAGAACAATATCACAAAACTAGAACAACCTCAGATTGCATTAACAAGATGGGTCTATTTAGTTGCTATATGCTGAAAAACAGAAGCAAATGACCATTAACATTTTATGAGTTTGTAATTTTCCCAGTGCCTTCCTTTTTATGTTCAGCCCAAGCTACTGCATGCCTGTCTGTGAGACTGTGGGGAACAGCCAGCAAAACCCTCAGAGCTGAGCTGCTGCACAAGTACACAAAAGCGTGAGAATTCTGTGATATGTTTAGACATTGAAGAAAACCCCAAAACTATGGAAACTTTTTACAAGGTATTTCTTAATTACATGCTGGCTCCACTGTGCTTGCACATGTTTGATAGTGTTAAGGTAGAACAACATCAAAAAATTTTAGCCCAGTTTATAAAGCCTTGGGGATGGTGTACTCACTGTCCTGAGGGTAAAAGCCTCTGATTTTGCATCTCCCAGTGATAGCTGTTGAAACTGTTGGCTTTGCCTGGCTGTTAAGGAGCTGGTTTTCTTACTGCATTTTTGAAGATAAAAAGAAAATAGAATGTATTCTGTGGAATGAAGACCAGAGATTTGGATCCATATTCTGCTTAATGAATGGGAAATCTAACTAAAAAAAAGGAAATATTTCAAAACTGTAACATTCTGCTAGATGGTTTGAAGGTTTGAAACTTTACACCTGCTGCTGCATCTGCTACATCTGCAATTTTAACAGAGCAGTGTGAGGCCTAAATTTTGCAGCGGCGTTGAGATGAAGTATATATATCACAAAATACAGTGGTAAAATAAAGAAGATTATTCTTGTGTATACAGGAGTATCAAGATAGAATTTCAAATGTCCAGTAATGGTATGAGAAACTGCAATGAGACAGTAATTTTAAAAAGATCTAAGTTTCAGTTGCTAGCCAAAGATGTTTTCTACAGAACAATTTGTTACATACTGCCTTTTGATGACTTTTGGAATCACAAAGTTTGCCCAGTTCCTGGCCACCTCTGGATAGAGGCGTTGCCCCCAGCCAGCCCATGCTGAGAATAAAAGAAGGCAAAGCCCTCTTCCAGATCAAGTTTTCATCTGAATCCACTATCACTGGCAAAGGATGAGCTCCTCGAATGCTTTTACTGACTCCTGCTTGGGAAGCTGCTCTTGAATAAAATCCAAGGCCTCCACAGATGTCAATATGCTCCACCAGCAGATGAGATAAAGACATTAATTTGGGCATAAAGCCATCAATTTTGTCCTAAAGCAGCTTTTTAAAAGTTTGGGGGCCTGGGAAGAAAGTTTAAAACATCTATAGATGCTCTTGATGCTAGTGCCACCTTCATCACCTCTGGTCTCAATTTTGTTTTGTTCTTCAATCATTATAATGATGAATCAGATCTGGGAACTTATTTGTGTCAAAAATATCCTGATTTAAAACCTGGAGCAAAGTTATACCACCTGAGGTTTGTTCAAGCACGAGTTTCTAATCAGTAAGTGTCCTGGCACCACTGAAGGAGTGGTGAAGTAGTGGAACTGAGTAGCTGTGAAGGGTACAGGAGCGGATGGAGGTTCATGTGAGCACTGCCACTAAAGGAGATGTGCAGGAGCTGTGGTCTGGGTGAACTGTAGATGTAATGTACGATGCAGAGGCAAGTAAAAAAATATATTCTTGAATTACCATTAATTCAGTGATAGGGCTCAAGCTTCTACTACAGACCTGAGCAAATTATTCTGCTGGAGATTTTTCATTTCCCAAATTCCTCAAACATTCCGTAGTTATATATAGCCAAAGGTTTTGGAAGGCTGCCATTTATGAGGAAAAGGACAGTATCTAGCACATACTGCTACTATGACTGGTACTCAGAGAAACTAATAATACACAAAGTTGAAGAGGTATTGTACTTATGGGTAACAAATTCTTCAAGGAATCATCAAGTGTTCACTCAAAAGGATATATGTTTATATATTTATATAATGTATGTTTATTTTTGTCAGCAAAATAAGAAAAGCTGGACTTTTTCTGATTTTGTACTGTGACTTGTTACTCTCTCCAGCTATCTGAAACAAAATGAGGCATTGTTTATTTACTGGTTTAAAGCTAGTTTACTGCACTGAACTTTCCTAAGTCTTGTATTGTAAGGATCAGTACTTTGCAATGTGTATTTCAGCCTATTGATATGTATTTTAGATTGTTGTTTCAAAAATAAGTGTCTTAAGTAATCACAGTTATAACTGAGAAAGATTAAGAAGGTTCATCTCTTGCAAAATGTCATTCCCACTCCTCTTAGTTAGCCTTAGCCCTCAGCCAAGATTTGTATCCAAGTTACATACCACACCCCAAAGAAATACTAAAGTTTTCATAAGGGGAAAAGAATGCTTTGGGATTGCCAGAATAAAAGCTTCCAAAGATATCTTGGAGATTGAGTCATAAACAAAGACATTCTGTAACACAGGGATAAAAGTCATTGGGATTAATACCAGATCTTGCATGTTTGTAACTGTTAGGACATCTCCAGTCCTGCAGCGGAGGTGAACAAATGCTCCAGACGTGAACCATGGGCATGCTGAGTCCAGAGATGTCCAAGCTTAGCCTTGGCCCTGGTCCTCGTTGCTCTCTTTTGTCTCTCTAGGCACTATAGCCAAATACATCAGTCCCCTGAACTGACACTGAGACTCAAAAGACCCTGCTGGCTCCTGGAAAATCCTGCACCCTGCAATAGTGGGAGTATGAAGCTGTATGGAAAAGGGATCATTTAATAATGCTACAAGTAACAAATAGAACACACTGTTTCTCACTAGAAACAGTGAGTTACTTAAACAGCCTGTCTGCTGTGACCAGAGAGCTCTCCTTTGCACAGGATGAAGAAATTTACAGTTCTCTTGCTCATTTCTCAACAGTTTTTTGATAATATATTGAGACATTTATTTTCTGGTGGGAAGTTTAAAAATGAACACTGGAAATTCTTAAATAAAACCTGATAATTTTAAAAATTTGAGTGCATTGTCAATCTGCCCTAAATCCTTCACCACTTACAGTTGCAGATGGATGGTAGTTAAAAACACGTTATTGTTGTTTCATGTTTTGTCTTGAATAGATCTTTCTCTCTGCATTTTATTCTTTGGAAGCTTTCCTGATGGATAAGACAGAAATGTGAAAGCTGCAGGTTATTTTTATTTATTTTTTTTATTTATTTACCTACTTGCTTTGTCATTAAGCTCCAGGAATGATCATTTGCTTTACTCTGAGAAGTTGTTCATTGTGTACCATTAATTATCCATGGTTGTAGAGACTGCAAATCCTCTAGTGGCACAGTGGCCCCTGTGGTAAATTGTGGAGAAGCCTCATCATAGTACACATTAGCAATATTTTAGTTAAAAACTTGTCAGCCTCCATTAAACACCCCCCACTATTCAGGATTTCTGAGCAATCTGTAAATATTTACTCTGGTACAAAAGAGCTCAGCTGAAGAGCTCCTATTTTTAGCTGGAGGTTAGGTTTGGTTGTTTGTTGTTTTGGTTTTCATCTCCTTTTAAATAGATGCTGTCAAGGTTAATGGAACAGTAATTTGACCTCGCTTTTTGATGCTGCGCCTGTTTGCCCTGTGTGTGTATTTCCGTATATGTGACCATTCCCCTGACAAATTTGTCACAAGTGGCTCCAAAAAGTGGAGACAGGACAATAAAATTAATTGGCAGCCTGTATAAGACTGGATTCAGTAGTAGTCAGGCGCAGTCTATCTTGTGTCACAAGATTTTGAACCTTTGTTTAAAATAAAAAAGGTCCTGTAATTAATCCTCAATGCCTCTCTTAGGGCTTAATCATGCGATGGGATGTGCCTACACTGCCCTAAATGCCTAGTGAATGGTGTCATCATCTCCTGCCCTGACCCAGGAAGGCTCTTCAGCATGGTGGATTGCCCTTGTGACACACAGATCTGATGGGTTTGTCTTTTATTAGATGGTGTAGAAGTTCTCCCAGTGCACACAGTGGTGGGGTTTCCTTCCTGACTCTCCAGCGTGCAGCAAGTCTCCTGTGCAAGCAGTCAGAATTATCATCAATCATGCTGAGCTTGACTGAGCTCCGCTGGCCTTGTGAAGGGATTGGAGCAACTGCTTTGAAGGCCAAATCATGTCTCATAAAACTCCTCTGGTGAAGAATACTGCACATTTCGGTTCATTGGTGTTCATCTGCATAGCTAGTGTAGATACATAAAAGCACAAGGAGGGGAATGCCTGTTTGGGCCTTGCTCATCTGTCTCTAAATTGGGAAACAGAGTAAGGGGTAGGCTCTTATCTGTCAAGCTTTGCATTGTCCATATTGCATTATACAGGTTTTTAAAAAATAATGCTTAAGTTTTGCCCTTGGGATATGAGAACACTGGAAATTAAGATCACAGTTCATTCTAAATTTGACTCATTTGGGCACAAAGAGTAGAATAAAATCTTTGTTGAATCTTATGATTTCAGTGCACATGACACACCCGGGACATGTCTGGGGTTCTGGGTTGCCCTTAGGGGGTTCCAGTTATCCCTGGCTGCCTCAGCACAGTTCTGGGTTGCCCTCAGGGGTTCAATTACTTCCAGTTGCCCCTAGATGCTCCTAGAGGTGCTCCAAGAGTTCACAGTTACCCACAGTTTTCCCTCAAAATAGGTTCTTTGTTGCCTTTAGGGGTTTCCAGTTGCCCCCAGCAGAGTTCTCAGTTGTTACCATGATGCAATGTGGAAAATTCTGAGCTTGTATAAGGAAAGTTTTCTACTGTGAAGGTGGATAAACACTGGAATGCCTCCTTAAAGAAGCTGTACACTCTCTACCCTTGGGGATCTTCAAACTGCAGCTGCACAAGCCCCTGAACAACTTGCTTTTACTACATCTGCTTTGAGCAGGAGGTTGGACTGGAGGACTCGAGAAGTCCTTTTCCAACTGGAATCACTGCATGCTGATTTTGCAGGAAAAGAAGTTATTGTGTTTATTTCAGTAATTTAATGGGACACCCTAGATCTTATGATTTGAGTTAAAAATAGAGTTTGGAGTTTTCCCAACCTCCAATCGATCACATCTGTGTTTCCAACTTTTCTTGCACAATAGGAGAGCAGTTGCTTTCTTCGTATTATTTTAGATGATGCCTGGCTGGAGAGGTAATTGCAGTGACATGGCAGAAAATTATAATGAGATTTTTTTGTCACATGTGGAAAACATTCAGTGATTGCAACTTAGGTAGTGGCCAAACTTGACTTTAAAAAAATCTTCTTTTAAGTTGTTCTACTCCTGTTATTCCAAAGGAGCAAGTTTATCATAGCCTTGCTGGAGTTCTGCATCTCCACTGTTAACTGTGAAATTGTATCAGTGTATTTAACTGGAGCACAGGATAAATGTAGTGAGCCCAGAAAATGCCAGACACTTGCAAAATAGCACGCTATTAAAACCATATGTATAGCAGCTTTTCGGTGACAATTTGATTTGACTTTGCAATTTTGTTAAAAGAACGTAGGCTGGGTTTGTATCGCTTCATGAAACGTGCCTGGGAATGGTCCCAGCCAGTGAAGCCAGCTGGCAGGGAAGAGCCTGCATCTACACTGGTGGACTGGCTTGGCCTGTGCTAGGTGGCTGCGAGCAAATTGCTGCTTGGGTGTGGTTCCTGGCAGAGTCCTGCTACCAAAACAGGTCCAGAAGCTGCTTGGGAATGTCAGAGCAGGCTACATTCATGCCAAGGAACTCTCTCACAGTTTATTAGCATAGGTAACAGAGTTGGAGCTCATTGTGGACATGCTTGAATCTACTTTATACTCAAAGGTAGAGGAGCTTTTGTGCTACAAACAATTTGTATATTTCAGATAGCCCCAAAGGAAAAGACCTAGAAACAAATATTTCTTGCTATTATCACATGAACCAAACCAAGCACGAACCACAGACTTTAGAGGGGCTGAAAAGTACAAAAGTAAAACCCATGGATGTTGTTCATTTTTGCAATGTGAGAGTAGGGCAGTAACATATGTGTGCATAAATCTAACCTATAAACATTGTACAATGGGAATTAACCTGATCCAGTGAGGGCTATTCTTAAGGACTACAGAACAGGAGATGCTGAAATGAAGCAATTTCTTGAGTTAATCATGAGATATTTTTCTGTTCTGAGCTGTATTCCTATCACAAGTAGGGAAGAATTCCCTCTCTTTCTGATGGCTTCAAAAAACAGCCTACGAGAAGATCTGACCAATAGTCAGAGGATGTTGCTGACACTGTGGTGCAAAGGACAAAAAGCAGATGACAGTGGAAATTTCTTGGCTTCTCCTCTTCCAGCTTGGAGAACACATCCATGCAAAACAGAATGTCAGCAGAGATGTTAAGTTTTTTTTCCTGGAAAGACTCCTAATAAGGCAAATTGATAGTATCTGCTGTAGTTGCATTGTGCTACCTTGAGAACTGAAGGAATCCTTCCTGGGGCTGTGGAAAAAATGTCACTGAAATGATTGTCAAGTAGAGCCATTTTGCTTTTTGTTATGAATTTATTTCTACATTGAGACTTTCATGAACTGTCTTTCATGAACAGTCTTTGAGAGCTTCTGCATGTGTCCAAGGATGCTTGTAGGGAAGGACTGCACAAACATTGCTCCGGGGGAACACTCTGTGGCCAGAAGGCTACAAAAATAGTTCTGGCTGCTTGCAGGGATTGCATCAGGGCTAATGTAGGATGCACCCTGGTCAGTGGCAAACACCGGGGCTGCAAGGTTGTATACAGCCTGATGTTTGGCAGACCACACACCACACTCTGCTCATGCCTAAAGAAGGAAAATTCTATGGACTTGAAAAGGTTCATTGGTTCTGAAATATGAAAATAACTCCTCTGGATCTGTTTTCTTGCCTGCTGAAATCAGTGCATAGGGTTTCACTTGAGACCTTCATCTTTGCCTCAAGCCCTTAATCACAGGTTCAGGGACAGAAGCAATGTTACCATGACACAATGGAAATTCCATGATCTTTACCATTTATTTTCTATCAACCTCTTTGTGAGATTGGTATCAAGTTATGACACAATTATACAAGATATAACTTGGACAGAACAGTCATATAGTGCTGTTCTTGAAAGCCTTTTCCCGTAGACATAAAGAGTGAGTTTAGTTACAATGCATGCTATAAATCTTGTCGTTTTCTTTAGAAGTTTTAAGCTGGTCCTCAAAAGTGATCTTTTTTCCCTCTGTTTTGTGGTAGTTAATTTTAATTCCAATACCACATGTAGTTGTGACCACTGTCTCTACAGAAAGGTGAATTGAAACTGGCAGAGGCAGAAAAAGGCAGTGAGAAAGATCAGCAGAACGGGGATCCTGCTTTGCAGTAGGAACTTGAAGGGAATGAATTGTTTAACCTTGCAAAACAAAAGCAGAAATGGGATATGTTTGCTGTCTGGAAATGTATCAGGTGGGTAAATACTAGAGGAGAAAAGGAGCCATGGATGCCTTAGAATACAAATGACCAGGAATAAATTTAAGCTAGAAATTACCAAATGGATTTTAACTATTTGAACAGTAGCTCCACAAGTGGGATTCATGACTGCTTTTTAAGATGGAGGTGATGAGTGTGGGCATGTGTATTACCAGTGGCCTGGACTGAACATCCTGGTAGGTGCCTGCTTGCTCTGTGCTCCTGCCATTACTGCGCTGAAAAGTTGTCTTGGAGTGGCAGTGAGATAGACATCCAGCAGATTTCTTCCTTCTTCATCTGGAGTTTCTCTTCCTAATTTTAAATTCTCTTCTGATATGGGTTGCAACATTTCCTGGTTTGAATGTTTGCCTTAGGGGAAATATCCTAATACTTCTAGAGATGGGCCTGATGTGTTTTGAGTACAACACATACCTGCTCCAGGGCAAGAAAAGCAGCAAGAACAAGCTGGGAAGGATTTTTTTTTTGGCCCTGGCCCAACTCTGTCATCTCAATGAAGTCAGATCCAGGACTTTGCATTCCGTACACATTTCTAGGGGAGAGAAACCCACAAAACTTCCCAGTTCATATTGCTTGGATTAGATTTGAAGGAGCAGAGAATCTGCTCTTCCAAGGTGGAGGGTGCAATTGTAAAGGAGAATAGATTTCTTCAGATGTGAAGAATTCATGGACATCTGAACAGGTATTCCTACCTGCTCTAATGCTGATGTTTCACTGCCAGGTTTTGAGCAAGCAGAATTGCTAGAGGCAGTGGCATATTCATGAGAGCAGCTGCTCTGTATACCTGAAGACTTCTATAGAAGAGAAGTCTGAGATGGCTTTTTCCCCTCAGATTAAGCCATACTGGTGAATTTCCAATCTCATATGAGGCCAAGGCAGATTACTTTGTGGAAGTAAAACAGAGCAAAAGGAGTAGGTTGACACAGGCTGAAAGAAATGAAAATAAAAGAGATATAGTACACTGGAGACTTAGGCTGCCCTAAAGGCCAGAAGAATGAGGTCCAGTAAGTGACAGTCCAATTTCACTTGCTCCCAGAAGCTGTGGGCAGAAATTATCCTCCTAGAGCAGAGTCAAGGTTCATTGAAGTGGATGAGAAAATTGGCTCAGTCACATCCGGAGGGTGTCGGTGCCACAGTTTGGCAGAAAAACTAACTTAGAAGAAGAAGTGCCTTTCTGAAGAGAATGGAGTTGGTCTAATTCACTAGTAATGACCAAGCCATGAGCAGCTGAGACCTGTGTGACAGATCTCCTGAGCTATGGGGGACTGGATGGGAAAGAAATGCCTTAGAACACTCAGGGGCAAAATTAATGAAAGAGTGGTAAGTGGATCCAAACTGTAGAGAATTTTTACTTTTTTCCTTGCTTCTTTATTATTTTGATATACATTTTTTCTTTTAACCACTTCAAGGAGAGGTCTTTGCCAGCATTTTATTGCAGAGCCTGTAGCAATGGGCAGCAGAGCTGCAATCGTGGATGAGTTAACAATCTCCAGGGTGACTTGAAGGTATTCAAAAGGAAATTTGCACCTCAGGCACAGCCCTCCACATGCAGAGCTCCTTTGCACAGCATGCTCCCACTGTGACAATTCTGCTGCACAAATACAGGCCTGCCAATCTGGGAACTGTTTTCTTGCACATATCATAAATGTGCTAGGGGTCAGCTAATCCAATTCAGCAACACAGACACTGGTCAGAGAGCAGAGATTCAGAACAGGTTGTGTGAGACATCCAGAGGTGAATTCTCCAGCAGACACAGTGATCAGAAGAATCCACAGTGCCCCAAGAAACCAGTACTGGCTCTGCAAGTAACACAATCAGTTAAACCTTCATGTTGTAAATTAATTGGAGCTTGTTTGTGGCATGGGACAGCTCAGAGCTCCCAGCTTGCCCCAAATGCATGGTAACTTCACATCTGTGCTCATATGCACTCTGTTGATAATTAGTCAAGTAGAGTGGGAAAAAGGCAGGCTACATCTTTTTTACAGGACTAAATGATTCTTGGTTTGAAGTGCAGCTTCTTATGTGGTTGATGAGAAATTGGCCCTGAATTCCTCTTCTTTCCTTGCTTGTTTGCTTCCTTGCAATATTATTCCACACTTTTTTTATAGTGTATCAAAACTCCATGGTACCTCTTCCTGCCCCTGGTACTTAGATAACACAGTTTTGTGTATAGTTCATCCAGCCCAACTGATCTTTTCAGTTGAATATGCATCATTTGCCAGATAATAAAATGCAACCCTTTCTACTTTTCTACTCATGTTTTTAGCACAGACTTCTTGGCCATGTTGGCACTAATACATATTCTTGCCCTTGTTTTTTGTCTCCTTTTTAAAATAGAAATAAGGTAGACAAAGTTTCTACTTCACAGGACTTAGGATTGTTTGAAGGTTAATTAATTAATATTTGTTAAGTATTAATGGGAAGATGCATGGGGATTTTTCTGTTCCAAGTGAGGTATTTGAATGAATGCCTACAATAGCCCAACATGAAGCAATCAGAGGAACTTTATTCCTCTGTCTTGCATTCAGTCAAACCAGTTTAGAGTCCTCTTATCCCAACTTCAGTATAAGGCTTTGAAGAATATATGAAACTGGTGACATAAGCTTGGCCCACTGCAGGAAGCAAAGCAAGCTTTGCTGACTCCTTTTAAATAAAGCAGATGACTTTCTTTCCTTTGTAAAGAGCAGATTCCCTTATAGAAAATTAAAAAAAGAACCAACAAACACCAAGGTACCCAATCTCATTCTGGCACTTTCAGGTTCTGTTTTTATTTCTCTTGGGTCCTCCCTGCTTCCAATTATTTATGGAAGCTGTGAGTCGCATGGTGGAGCTGGAATGATTCAGGAGTTTGTTAAGTGAAGAGAAACAGGAAAAGAAGGGCCTGGCGGGTCAGACAAATGACATCAGTGCTTCGGCATCTCATCCCAGGCCTTGGAAAACGCTGTGTCTCCATGAGAAGGATTGCAGAGTGATGCTCAGAGGCAGGAGTGATCTGGTTTCTTGGCCAGCATGCAAAATAACACTAGACATAGTCTTAAGATTTATGGTTAACAACAAGTCAAGTGAGAGATACGAGTGTGCAAATTGTAGCAAGGAAAACAGCTTATAGTAGTTAAGAAAAATTTCATCCAAAAGGGTGATCATGTGTCTGCATAAAGTACAGAAACTGTAAGGAGTGTCTAATCTTCTTTACATTTCTCAGTTGACTGCCAGCGCAGGTTTGCTTGACCGGATTTTCTTTTTTTTCCTTCTTAAGTGTAGGAATTATACCTGTGTGATAATTCCTGTGAACTCTGCAAGCACAAATCCAGGAAAGAATTTATCTATTTCCTGGGATAATGAAAAGGAATCTTCCAGGCATTCATCGCAACCCAATACGCTTTAGCCATGGGTTCTTGAGACTGTGATTCTGATATCTCGTGAGAGATTAGCTGGAATATCTTGAGATGCTAAGGCAGCATGTTTGCATTGACATATTTCCATTTCAAAGTGGGGCTTTGGCTTAAGGACCACTCAGCACAGAGCTGATAAGAGTCTCTGAAATCCAGCATATTGCTATAGCTCAGGAGACAGTGCCAAGGACAATGGCTGTCCCATCAGCCACTACAATACAAGAACAAAATAAAAACCAATGGCAGTGCCTGGCAGGAAGCATGTCCCAATGTAAAAGTGACGGAAGTACACCGGTGAGGAAAAAACAATCAAGCATGTTCTGATTTCAAAATTGGTTTTTAAACTTGATTTGTACTGTTACCCCTATCCATTGTAGCCTCTTTTAAGGAATGTACATACTTAATGTTAGCAATGACATTTTACTGACACAATATAGTGATCTGAAAAGTCACGTCTTGTGGCAAGTGGTAGAAAAATCTTCTGCATCAATAAGCTTAAAATGTAGAAAATAATTGACAGAATTGGATTGGTGCTGTTTGCTGCATTATGGCCTTCTTGCTAAAAGGATTGGAAAAGCCCAGCTGTAGCCTCTGCATCATGACCCAGATGCTCAGTCCAGCCTAGAGACAGGGAAGCCAAAGCACGGACATAGTGCCAGCAGAGCTGCTGCCACCATGGCTGCTGTAATGGCTGTCCCCCTTCCAGCCTCTCTGTAATGTGCTGGAGAAACATGGTGTAGGAAAAGCTACAGAGAAAGGAGGTGCAGGCAGTTAGACTGCTGCTCTGGCATGTGATTTCTCCCTAACTGTGCTCATTTGCAACAGGCACAAGCAGTGCTGGCAGTGAAGCAGCGGCAGGGCCAGGCAGGTCAGCGCACAGTGTCACCGGCAGAGCCCTGGGACTGAGCGAGAGGGTGGCAGCAGGCAGTGACAATCATAGCACAGGTGAATAAAGCTCAGCAGCAGGAAGGTGCCACCATCCCAGCCTGCTGGGAGATGCATGTTTTGGGACTGTGGCAGCTGGTGGATGGCACCCAGCAGCCATGGTTTGGTCAAGGGAGCCTCTCTGGCAGCCATGGTGGGCAGCAGAGCTCTCACCAATGCTTGCAAAATGTGCTGGTTGGTGCTGAGCACCTTCTGCAGGTGTTCTCATAGGAGGAAACTCCAATGAGGAAGTCACTGTTTTCCCCCTTTGCCTCCCTGTTCCCTCACAGACCAACCCTGGGTTGCAGAGGAGCTTTTGGCCGGATAGCAGCCCCTGCGGTGTACTCAAAGCCATGGCCAAGGGACCCTCTCTGCTCAGTGCAACCCAGCAGCCCTAGGCACTGCATTTCCTTTTTTCACCTTCAGGATGTGGTTCAGCAAGAAAAAAAGTGTGGCACAAAGAGGATAATGTAATCTCTTTTGGAGGAGAGGTGAAAATCCCCATGAATCCCTTTCCTGCTAAAAGCTCCAGTGCCACTGCAGCAGGCATGGCTGGCAAGGGAATGAAAATAAACTCATGAAGCACTGGGAGGAACTCTCAAGAATGAGAGTTTAAACTGTTTAAAACCAGCTTAATTAAAGCCTTGTCTTCTGGCACTGTAGACTTATGTTCAGATTACAGCAGTGCTGTTAGTGCAAGTCTAAGGCTGAGGAGGGAAATGCTGCAACAGTGGAGGGCTTTATGTATGGGTGGGAAGTTGTCTTTTCCCTTGGGAGTACAGGGAGTTGGCAGTGGGAAATAGTGAGCGTTGTCATTGCAGCAGCAGCCAGTCAGAAACCACTAGACCTTATGTGGGTTAGTCATGTCAGGTCACAAGATGTGACATTGACTGGTGACTCCAGAATACACTGCAAATTGCTTATTTTCATATGCTGAAAGCACAAATAGAAGCAATTCATTTCCCTTTTTCTTGGTAAAATAAACTGAGAAAACAAAACTGTTTTGACTGGATAAAATATTTTGGCAGAAAACAAGTTTTGTCAAGGCTTTTACATTTCTTCAAAACTCAATTCCTTGTTTAAACTATACTCAGACAATTTTAAAAGTACAAAAATATTGGACATTTGAGGATGTAAACATTATTGTTTTGACTATCCCAGCTTTTCCCCCATTGGTTTTAACTTAAACTGTCCTATGTTCTTGCTCCAAATTTGTAAGACTTTCCCTTTCCATTAAAGTTCATTTTTCAGTGAAGTTTTACAGTATATTATGTTACATATATTTATCTTGATATACTTTGGCTATTTTACCCCTGAAGCATGCCCAGATCCAGTGTGACCAAGCAGCATTGTTATTTCCCTACTTTACTCACTCTTTCCCAAATAGGAATTCAGATTCTTATACTTGCCTTTCTGAATAATTTGTCAAAATCATCCACTCTGAAATTCTCAGGAACACCTGTTTTGCTTATTAATGTTAAAAGTTTGACACTTTTCCTACAAGTGTCCACAGTCCCAAGCCTTTTTTCTTCTCCATGAAGCATAGTAAATAGGGCTGTTTCTCATGAAGTCTGTGAGCTGGCACTGATGCTAAATTTGGATCTGTCTTCAAAATCTCTTTCAAAGGAAGGCCCTCAAAAGCAAAGTGTTAGCAATTATTGCTACTATGAAATTTGTGTGAGTGCTTTGTTCTTACATGAATTGAAGGTCTAACCTGTATTTAAGACCATGGGATGATGTCAATTCTGGGCATTTTTAGTGGTGTTACATGTTACAGCTTTAAGGGTTTTGTCTAAGAGCAAAAAAGAGAGAGCCATAACTACAGGGGAAAAAAGAGAGAAGCAAATAGTTATTTTGCATTTGAATCCTGCCATCCAAAAGGACCTGAATTTTGCCTTGAATGCATACATTATTGGAGGAAGCCTGCTCTGAGTTAAAAGAATAAAATATCTTATGAAAACTGAAGAATATGTAAAAGTTTCTCATATACCACAGTGTAAAAGAGAAGGAGGGAAAATTAACAGCTCCTAGCTAGGGTCCTAATAGCTCAGAAAATAAATGGCTGATCTAGTGAAGGTGAAGTTGGTAGCAATGAAAGAATAATTACAATTACCCGTAAAATACAGAGTTTTCACACAAGGCCTATTAGAGATGTCTCATAGCACTACAGCTGTTCTTAATTAGCTGTGTATGTGGGAGAGATAAAAATATCTTGTATTTAGGTAGATTGTCTGGCAGGAAAAATTCAAGTAGCATTAGCTAGATGGCCTTTAAGCCAGATGAGTAGTTTTGATCCTTTCCCTCATACAGCACTAGGCTATAATGAATTTTCTCCTGTCTGGGTTTTTACTTTGTAAAGACATTATGGATTTTTTTCTTAGTGTCAGTTATTGGTAGCTTCCTTTTCATCCCAAAACATCCACATCCTTAAGACATCCTCTGTGTTCCTAAAAAGCTTGTACTTGCTTCTGAGGGATGATGTGCAGCATCTGATTGAACCTGGAGGGTGGATGACCAGCTCAGAACACCACAGACACAATATTCTCCTCTCTAATGGAAATGCCCACATGAGAACCCGAGGAGATTTTGTATGGGCAATGACTCAGAGGTATTTTTCTTTCTCATTTCATTGGTTCATGCTGCTTCTACAACCCATTCCCAGGAATATCCAGAGGTCAATTTTACTGCCTTGTGTGCCTGTGCTGTAATGCTGTCAAAAGACTCATGCAGGGCCATGAATTAAAATCATAGAATAATACGGCTGTCTAAATAGCTTTGCCTGAAACAGTGGCCACTTAACAGTCTAGATAAAGATCTGTCCACAACCTCTCATCTTTCTTGACCAGCTTGAGTTCATGTATGCATTCATTTTGAATAGCTGCATGAATATAGAGAAACAGTGTTAAGAGTGTTTGAAGTCTTGTTATAAGAAGATTCCCAAGAAGTGAAAAGATGAATGCAATAAAATTGTACTCCAACCATTCTACTTTCAAAGTATTTCATAAACACTAGCTTGTTCTCCAAACACTTTGGTCAATTAGAGAAACTTCATCCACAGTTTACAAAAGACGGATTTGAAGAGCAATGAGCTGGAAATTTCAATGAAGCTCTCACAGACTTTCCTTGGCTCAATACAGCTTAATTTCCTTCCAGGCACCAAAGTGTTTGGTGCTTCCTATAAAAAGTACACTGTAGGCCTTTTGGGCCCATAAAACTGATGGCTCCAATGCAACCTTGACTATTGTAACAATACTGACCTTTTATCATGTGCTTGGAAGCTACTTAAGAAATTATTCTTCACCAGGTGGTGGTGCTTGATAGGCTCTCTGCAAAGGAGAAATCTGTCATCTTTGCCATGTTGAAGATTCTCCCAGGATCTTATTCCCAGATGCAGAAATAACCTCCACATGAGCAGAGGCTTCCTATGTTGACTATCTCCATCCTTTCTTGCCCAGAAGTGTGCTGCTCACAATTCCCACCACAGATCTTACTTTCCCTTGCAGGCACTGGTATCCTTCAGCCTCTTGTTAAGTGAAAATGCATTTGATTCAAGTTACTGGCATGGTTGGAGTTGGATTTACATTGTGAGTCAGCTTTATCTTACCCCTAGAAATGTGTGGGGTGTGCAAATGAAACCAACTGCATGTGGTAGTCCTATATGGGAAAGTAGAAACCCTGATTAATTTTGTCAGATCTGTTCAGGACCATAGCAGATTTATGTGGCTGCTTATTTTGCTGTGGCCTGCGTACCATATGAAAAATAGCTGCTGTGGGTCTTGGAAATACTGGACTTTCTAAGCATTCATGAAAATTTCATTTCCCTGAGAAATAAAATATATTCTGGAAGATCCAGATTTTATGGATATTGTTTGGTTTTTGTTATCAATTTCCTGATAAAATTACTCCTTTCCAAGGCATACATTACCTTTCTCATGTCACTGCTATTACCAGGGTCTGCATCACTGCCCCAGGTGACCTTTACTCAGGGCTGCAGGCATGTGCTTAAAGCAGCAGTGTTCTTTGAAAAGGACCTGAGCCTTTATACCTGAAACTAAAGCCAAATCATGTTGCCTGGCTCTCGTACTTCACTGCAGTCCTGCGCTGGGTGTGTCCCCACCTACAGCTCCACCCCGTTCCCTGTCGAATGCCCTTGATTGGGGTGTTCCTCTTCAGCAACAGCCTGCATATCTCTGGGACTGACCTTTTGATCCTGTTTGGATCTCTGTTCCAGCAGGGGTTTGATAGAAAAGGCTTTCAGGGTGCCTGGCCTTCCTTCCACTGGGAAACTGTGGAAGTTTCATAGCATTGTTTGGAATCATGAGGAATTTTAGGGAATCATTCCATCTTACTTCTTGATCCTTATACATGATCCACAGTAGAAAATCTGTGAAATTGCAACTCTTTAGAAAGCAGTGCCTCTGAAAATCAGGACCAAATACTTCCACAAAGGTAGCAAATTTTCTGTAGTCTGAGGTTTTCAATGAGATTCTTTGTCAAAACTGTTTTAATATTATTTTACTACAAATCTCATGTTGTGGTCATATTTCAATTTTCCTATGACTATTTTTAATCTACAATCACTTTGTTGAAAGAGTCATGCTTTATGCTTCAGAGCTCTCCTAACATTACTGAGGAGTTAATGTTCTATTGAATAACCTTATAGTCTGAGTGACTGTGTTATTTCTCATGTATTCCATTTTTCCTTTGATCCAGACACATACAGGCATGCTCTCCAAGGGGCCTTAGGAGATGACAGGGATATTTGAAGATACTTAAAGGATATACAAAAATAAATTGTATTTCCTTCCCAAATAGTTGCAGCTCCGAGGTAAATACTTTGTATCATTACCAGTTGGCTCACTATTTGAAAAGACCACTCCGCCTTTGTGTTTTGAAACAAACTGGATTTGGTGGATCATTGGGCAATTAGAAACAGTTTATCTGAAGTACTGTCTGTGCCCTCCTGCACTTAACCAGCTCTTTGCTCCCTCAGCTCTGAAAGAGTAAAAAGGCGAATCCTTTGAAAAAAAAATTAAATGTAGATTTCAAAGTTTAATAGTGCTGACATTGCACGGAGGGCCAGGCTCAGATTTTACAGGTTGTGGTGTGTCCTCTCACTATTTGCATATCCTGTGTGTTATGGAGGTCTGAAATTCACCTCAGGCTGCGATTTAACTGAAATCCCCTTAACACATCCTTGACACTTTGCTTCACAGACCTTAGTTACTTTTGGAAATCACTTTTACTGCTCTCAGTGCCATGGAAATATAACTATCTTTAAAAGTTTGAACTGTAATACTTTTCTCTGCTTTGTCCCCAACCCTCCCTCCTGTAACTGGATCCATTAGAACTTTATTAAGTTCTCTGTGTAAGTTATGAAGCTACCTCAAAGTTTGTTTTAGGCTCACAAATAGCAGCTGGAGTAGGTGACATTTACTGATGACTCCCTTCTGCCAGAAGGAAGGATGTGTTTACTACACTCTGGGAAGGCAGCTGAAGCCCCTCCGGGAGGTAATGTCACTCAGCACTGCTCACCAAACTTGGCTCTCCCAACTCTCCCAAGCAATTCCTGTGGTTACCTGTGCAGGTTCTCTCACTGTGAGCTTGCTTTGATGCTAAAAGACAGTGATAATTGCAGCATTATGAAATACTCAAAAGATTGGCTTGGCTGAAGGACATAAATCCAGGAGGGGAAGTGCAGGGATGATGAATGAATTCACAGACCAAAGGATTCCCATGTTGACATGGTAGCAATAAAATTTCTTAACTCCAAGCGCAATCTCAAGTGAAAGGAAACCCTGGCAGTCTTCCATGAATGATATGTTCAGACCTTGTTGTTTTCCCTTTGCTTTGTGATCAGTGCAGAGGATGGAGACTGGGACTAACCCTCTTCCACATGAGTCAAAACAAGAGCTGGCGTGGTGGCTAAACCACGTGAGATCACCACCAGTGAGATCACAGAAGGACACAGGAGAAGCTCGGGGTTATTATTTCACCCAGCTGGCAGATGCCATAAAGATCACACCATACAATTATCTCAGCCTCCAGGAAAGAAGCAGACACTTTGACTCCCCACTCTTGACTGTGTAGAAGTAACACTGGAGACAGTCTTCTCTAACTTCTTTCTTTGTATTCCTATGAATTATGGTGTGAGTTCTGCATCCTGATGAGACTTCTAGACTTGTTTCACACTGATTTACTAAAGTCGATTGAAAACAGTGGGCAGAGAAAAGTACTTCAAGAACAGAAGATATTCTTAACTTGAGAGCAACATGGTCATGAAGTTTCTGCTCACCTGCAAGCCATAAGTGGGGTTTGAGGTTCTTTGAAACCAGCAGGAACTACTGGTGAGAGACAAAGCAAGCATCAAAAAAAGCCACAGAGAAGATATTAAGTGATCAGGTTGAAAAAATTAACTGTGCATCATGTAGGTTTTCAGCACTGTAGCTGACTTCATAGAATCATATAATGATTTGGAAGGAACCTCAAAGATCATCCCCAAAGTTCCATCCCCTCTGCCATGGTCAGGGACACCTTCCACTAGCCCAGATTGCTCAGGGTCCTACCCAACCTGCCCTTGAACACTTCCAGGGATGGGGCATCCACAATTTCTCTTGGCAATGTGTTATTGTGCTTCACCACCCTCAGAGTAAAGAATTTCTTACTAGTACCCAATCTAAACTCACCCTCTTTTGGTGTAAAAAGCCATCACCCTTTGCCCTTTGATTACATGTCCTTGTAAATAGTCCCTCTCCATCTCTCTTGTAGGCTCCCTTTAGGTACTTCTGGGCAATGTGTAGAGAAGTTAAATCCAAATACACTCCAAAATTCTTCCTGGAGTGTATTCTGAAGCCCTTAAAAGCTGAAAAAGTTCAGTTTAGGTAATCCAGAGGTCTGTGCTGCCAGTTTGTATTATAGTTGTCCCTGGTGATTCTTTCAATTACAGGATTGCTGTTGGTACTCTAGCATTGCATTTATCACCATTGTAGGGTGCTCTGTAGACACTGCACTAAATAATACGATGGTAACCAACAAACTTCTTTCTCCAGAGGGTTAGTGGTTTTGAATAAACAAACAAATGAACTAAAGTGGGAAAAAAGTCAGCATATATGAAGATTTAGCCAAGCCAACAGTCCCAAACATAGACACTTTCTGTAGTGGAAACACGGAATTCACATGTCTTCTGAGAAGATGCAGGGTACAGTTAATTGCATATTTTGTGTACGAGATAACAATTCTTATTAATGAACCATTCAAAGGAAGTGGCTGTGAGAACTTCTTCTATGCTGGTGTGCCTGATTTAGGAAGCTGTGGGTAGCAGAATGAGAGGTTTCTTTCATATTTCATTCAATTTGAGAAAAATTTTGTATGCTTTTTGTTCCTGGTACCCTTAAGTCATAGTCAAAGTATGAATATAGACCATTATTTCCCTCCCTTGTGGAAACACTGATCGATCTGTGTTGGAAAAGCAATGTTCAGGCTCTTGCAAACTATTCAGGAGTAGGGAGTAGTTGTTAGCTTCCCTATGATGAAGGCATAGGATCTTGCACTTGAAGCTGGAGCTGCACAGGAAGGCTCCTCAGAAATCAAAAATGTTAGAAGTGGAGAAACAATAAGAATTGAGGGTTGCCACACCTCACTTTTGCCTTGCGCAGATCACTCACTACAGAGAGCATGGTTAAAACCAGGGTGGCTGTAGGGAGCTGTGACTATGCAAGATGCCATTGCCAGCCCTACCCTGTGGTAGACTTTGGGCTGAGTCACTGCTGAAATTACAGTGGCCTCTGGCCTGCTGGAGGAAGCACTTGCCTCTCACAGCCCACGCTGGCTCTGCAAAACTGAAAAAAACCATGAGGCTGGAGGGCAGGAGTCAAGGTGAGGATATTTCCATGAAACAAGAAAAAGTTTTGAAACCACGCAGATGAGGAGAGAGAAAGCAAATAATACAAGGAAAGAAAAAATGAAATCAAGGTTTCCCCAGAGTTCAACTCTCAAGTATCTATCGATTATTTTTTTTTATTTTGAAATGTCATGTGAACCTCTTTACACAAATTTGTATTACCTGAATGTTAACAGTATTGATTTGAATGTGCTTATATAAATCATGACAATATCAGCAGACTGGTGTCTGGCTGTCATGGACAGGAGTCCACAAGAGAAAAACCACCTCAGCAGGCCCAGGGCAAACAATCTGGGAAGGGTATAATCTTGACTGCTTGATCAGAGGTTCATGACAGAGAGTGTACGCCAAAGGCTGTTGGTTGCAAGGCTGTGTGATGAATGTTTCTTTTGGCTTTCTCTGTGGAACTTGATGAAAAGACATGCTGTAGTTCTTGATCCAAGAGTTGATAATAGTGAAGTTTTCCAAATCAACTGGCTGCAAACCAGAGGAGGAGAGGGAAGGAAAAGATCCTGTGGTGATGTAAAACCTTATCTTGGCTTTGGTTGGGATAGAGTTAATTTTCTTCCTCCTAGACAGTACAGTGCTGTGGGTTGAATTTAGGATGAGAATAATGCTAATGATACATTGATTTTTAGTTGTAAGTGAGTAGAATTCACTCTAAGTCAAGGACTCTTCAGCTACTCAGCTGACTCACACTGAGCCAAAGAGATGTTCCACACCATATAGAGTTGTTCTTGGTATATAAGAACAGAGAAAAACCTGTACAACATAGACAACAAATGCTGTTTCAGTGGCTTCAAACTAAGATTTCAAATGAATGTGGAAGTTTGTCTTCCCTTTTCTGCCTCTGTGCAGGAAAATTCCAGGGGAGCTATGTAAGAAATGTTTTTTTAATGGAGATTTATTCAAGATATTACATTGCCTGGGGTAGGTAGGAAGACTCTTAAAATAAAGATATTTTAGACCATGGAGGACCAAAGTGAAATTGACTCCAGAGACAGAGGAAAGGTTTCTTGTGGACTTTGCAGAATGTCTTGAAAGACAGCCTATTTGGGTTGGAGTTATAAAGACATATGAGAGAAATGGGATACCTGCTGTGGGTGAGAAAGCCCAGCAGCAAAGAGAGTTTCACTGGGACTATACCTGTGGATGATGCTTCCTTTCCTGTAAGATTCCTTCCTGCAGTATAATGAATTAGACGTAAGAGATCTTTGGAAATCAAACTTTAGCAGAGACCTGAGATTTTCAGGTAATGCATTCCAGCAGAAACAAGCTCTGTGAGGGACTGCCAACACAAGCAAGACATCCACTGAGGTTATCAAGCCAAAGTTTACCCTGGTGTGTACACTGCTCTAGCAGATGCAGGGGAAGCTACACAAAGGCTGTGATTTACCTTGGCACATGCAAAGTCCTCATTGAGCCTTATTCAGTAAACTTAAAATGTCTCAGGGGAGAGGAAAGGAAGGAAATTCCACACTTTCCAGCTCAAGGAAATTGCCATAGCTTGCCCTAAAGAAACCTGCAGCAAAGGCTTGGTTGCACTGAAATTAGTGGCAAAACTCACATGATTTTGTGCTGCTTCACATCTGATGTTTTCTTCTTGGCAATTAACCTCTCTGATTTCTGTCACACCTTGAATCTTGCTTATGACTGCACGTCTATTGCCTCCAAACTGGAAAGTGTCTTTCATGAGCCAATAAATTCATTGCAATGACCTCCTTCCTCTTTCACACTTATTCTTCTTTTGCCTCCTGTTATTTCCTTTTTCCCAGAGAGAAATTATAGTTGCACATTGTGCTTTTCCCCTTTTGCATATATGCATATATTTTCCAGATGTAAACCCCAGGCACACATGATAGTTCTAGGTGGGATCTGAAACTCTAAGAAGGTGATCCACCTATTCTTGGATTTAGGGTCTGACCTAAAAGAAGCCATGAGAGGGCTTTGGAAGCCGTTGTACAGTGGTTGTTGCTGTCACGGAAGAATTTTCTGGAAGTTTTTGTAAAAGATGATCTAGAGCCATATTCAGATTTGCTCCTTGGTTTCCAGCTCAACAGCTCTGTGGCCTTTGTGAGATGGCATGGAGTGCAAAGGCTCACCCCAAAAGCCTGTTAATCTAAACCCCATCTGAAAAAAATGCATTACTTTGAAAAGGCTTGTCATTTTATATCCAGTCACTGGTGCTGGCTCTTCCTTTGCACACAACTGTCTCATCTCATTATGTGTGCCTATGTACATTTATGAGGTCACCTACTAGGAACTGGCATAATTCGGTTTTGCATTTGACCTGTAAGGTTACACGCTTTGTTGCTCCCATAGGCTGCATTTCCTGTGATTTGAGAGGAATTTTGCAGTAAAGTAGTTATTGCACCTACAAACTTTCTGTGTGTCTTACCATCCTCCTTTCCTGAATGCCTGTCCCACAGCTGCCTGGCAGGTGCTGCCCTTTGCCCTGCAGCAAGTTTTCTCTCTGCTCTCACTCAAGGGGAGTGGGTGTCTCACTGCTCCTTTTCTCCCTTCCCTCTTCCATTTTGCTATGGGGGTCAGATGTGCCCACAACTGTCCAGGTCTCCCCTATTCCAGATGGCCTTTCAGGGTGTTTTAAAGGTTTATCAGGAGACAAGCAGGACACAGGTAGGTAGGGGAGATGCAGCAGACTGGAGTACTGAGGTCTGCCATTATGTGATCTGTACAGCCACAGAGGTGGCCCAGGCTCCCAAAAAGGTACTGGCCATTCTTTATCTCACTGTATTGTCAGGAGAGGACATCAAACCCACTCCAACTCAAATCAATAAATGTCTCTGGCTTTTCTTACACTGCTTAAACTCATCACACTCAGCAGTGATGGAAGTTACAGAGTGCCCAAGAACATCAACTTGATCATGGGAAAACTGTTTTTGGCCTCAATACCGCTCAGTCAGTCTCCTTTACTTAAGGTATCCAGGACATTCCAGAGACCCTTTTGATTTTAAAGCAGCAGTAAGAACTTAATGCTTATAGATGATAGGTCTCAAAAGGACATGCTGGAAGTATTAGAATAAATGCTTTCTTTTAGCAAAGTTTTCAGAGAAGGCATTCTTATGTTTTTCTTCTTGTATCTTACAACTAGACCATCCTGTTTATGTTTGCAAAAAAAGTGTAGGATGTTCAGGCACTAAGAATGCCTTTTCATTGCCTTTGTTAACCTTCCATGTCTTGTTTCTAGGAGTCATCTTTTTTCCAACATCGTAAGCTCTGATGCTTGCTAGCATTACTAAATTCACCAAGGCTGGCTTTGCAATTGATGGCTTTGCAGTTCTGCACCTTTCAGAACTTCTCAAAAGTAGTAGTCCCATATACAGCAGTACAAAGGGATCTTTCTTATCTCTCTCCCTTGTTCCAATTCCCAAAAGTACACCTCAGCAAGCCCAGTGCACATTATCTGGTACTTCCTAATAAAAAAACAGCTTAGGTTTATAACTGCAAATAGTCTTTACATGACGGTGTCCCCTTACATGATGGTACAGTGGTAATGTCTCCTACCATTAGACTTAGACTTTCAGAAGAGATGACCCATTAATAAGCTCTTTTTGGATGAAGTGTCCAGAGCTGAAAGCTAAGTCTACCATTGTTTTAAACCCCAGAGAACCAAGTGTCTTTGGTGGCAGTAAGATCAAGTTGAAATACTAAAAGGTTGTTCTTAAAACATCCAAACTTTCTGCATTATTTTATTATTATGCTGCTTTAGATTGTATGTAATGTGATGGCTGGCTAGGAATTATCTGAGTTGTGAGTATGAGTTTGTCAAAATGCATCAATTCATCTTTTGCTAGACAAAAAGGAAGTGACATAGCAGCTATCAAAAAAAGTCCCAAACCTGTCCTTGTGGAGTGTCCTTAAAAGAACCCTTTTCAAAATACAAAAATGTGGTTTGTATACGTGTGAAGAATTTAATTTTCCTTTTCTTCTCACAGAGGTGTCCATTACACGTCAGTGTGCCCAGGCTGATTCTGTGCTGGGCTTCTCTTCTACCCAAATATTTCTCTTGTCCCCAGTAACCAAGATTCAATTTGAGAATATTTTATTTTGGTGTACGTGGACCAAATCCCATCACCCTACATGGGATGTTCATACAGTTGCTGGCATACATGGCTTTTCTCTGGATTTGCATTCATGAAGTAAAGGCTGAGCCTGACTTTGAAGATACTCCAGATTCATTTCTGATGGCAAACATCACGCTTGGCAAGAGTGAAATTACCTTCTTGTTGATGAAGGCAGATATCACCCACTAATCTTGACTGAACACATATCAACCCATGAAATGGGAACCTTTCAGTAAACTTTATTGAAGGAAGAAGCAATGGGAAAAGTTGAATTCTCTTTTCTTATGGATCTGCTTCAGAAGAGGGCTACACTGTGACTGAGAATGTCATGTCTAACTGCTGTGAATAGGACCAACTTCTTGTGAGGTGTTCTGCCAGACAAAGTCTTATAATGCTTTTACTCTTCCAGGGAGCTGTCTGAAAATAGAATTAATTTTCTGCAAACATGAATAAAATCATGAAAGGAAATGTATAGGATAGTAAAATGTTCTTGAAAGTCCCAGATTCCTAATGGAGAAAAGAATCAGTGTATATATGGGTGTAAAGAGACCATACAGAGACCATTATTTCCTTTTTTATTCTTGGTTTTTTTGGGTGGTTTTTTTTGGTTTTTTTTGTATCTATTACATTTCATGCTCTTTTCTCTGGAAAATATTTTGGCTATGAAATTGAGGAGAAAACTTTCATCTAGTTTCAGAACAACTAGCCAAACACAGAAACTTGTTTTTCTGCTTCTTTTTGTAGCACATCCTGAAATGAAAATGTAAGCAAATGAAAGTGAGATGAGTTTAAAGAAAAATTAATTTTTAAACATTTTCCTTTGTACCAACAAAGAGAGGGGAGGCTGCGTCTCTGTAAGGAAAATGCTGCTTTTATCCTCCTTTCATTTTTGAAGGGGAAGATCTTTGTAACATTTACCACACAGGAGGGATTTATTGCCCAAAGCTGAGCACAACTGAGAAAATAATTTTGACCTGATACATAGAAGTAATGTCTAGACAGAGAGCATTGGAGTGCTCAAGGGAAAACTCCGAGTAGGAACCAGTTATGACAAATTGAGCTTTTGAAGTGACAAATAGGAGCAAACATGTAAAAACCTGAAGATTTCATAAAGTAAATGTGAGATTTGCTGCTGACCTAGATGAAACTGGAAGACAGGACAAGCTAAATGAGAGTGTATTTTTTTCTGCTGCTCTCCTCTTCCAAACAGAAGCCAGAGCAATTGCTGGTGGGGCCATGCTATGCAACCAGAAAGGTGAAACCACCTTTTTCATTTGGGTTGGGTTTCTAGACAAAGCCAAGGGTTTCTTTTACCTGATCCAGTTGGAAGTCTGGATTGATCTCACAAGAATTTTCATTAGAGTGACCTAGAGGTTAATAAACTGCTTTGTGTGGGCAAGAGTTGTAATTTACTGGCCTGAGCTCTGTAGGCAGCTGAAGGGAGCTGAATTTGTGAGGTCCTGAATATGTCATTTTGTGGGCATTTTGCCTTAGCAAAGCTAAATGCTTATTTGATGGTGTTATGGGTTGTAAAGACACCAAGGGAAGTGTCACCAGCTTCTGCAGGGATTGAACCGATGAGTGATTTCAGATTATCTGTGCTTCTGAAATGTTAGAAGTGGAAATCTGATATTGAGATGAGAGTTTTTATTAGAGATTAGAATTATTGAAGGGAAAGACCTATAGCCAATTGTCATTTGCACCCCCACAAAATATCCTGAGTTCTTGATTTGTATCGAAGCATTCAGCCTTTCTGCTAATCCACTAAAAGAGTCTGTGGCATTGAAATTGACTTCAGAGTCACAGACTAAGAAAAGTTACTTAAATACTGGAGTTTTCTTGACTGGAGAACATAAAAAATGAGAAAAGAGCAGGGGATTGTTTATATTTAAATAAGCACAGCAAACAGGAACTTTCTTTTCTTTCTTTCTCTAGACTGATGGTTTTGTTTGTTCTTTTTTTTACTAGAATGAATTATTTTCTGAATCTTTATCAAGGCAAATAATAAATCCTCATGATCTTAATTAAAATGGTAACAAGAAGCATGCAATATATTCTGTTCTTCTTGAACTTCTTTGAGACCACATTTTTTCCTGCTGCCGTGTGGTATAAAAACGATTTAATTTTGAACAGCAGTAAATTATTGAAGTTCTTGAGTCCTGATGCCTTGTCAGATATCAGCTTTAAGACTGTGGATGTATTCTACATGGTGGAATATCTTTCACCTAAGGTTTTTGGTCCCCTTACTTTGGAGGGAACTGGAGCAGCAAAGGGAGAGCATGCATCTAGAGGTGCTAGGTGATCCAGTGCAACATCCTGTAATAACATCCTATTATGCTTGTCTGAAATGATTTGCTCTCTCTTTTTTGGGGGGTGGGGAGGTGGGGGTAGTGAAATAGATGTCAAGAAATGATCATCCTTCATTTATTATGCCAAATGACTCTGGAAGAGTTAGCCTAGCCCAAAACCTGAATTGACTGACACTTAGATGACTGCTTTGTTGCTCACAATCCATGACCATAAGAGTTACACATCACTTAAAGCATGGTAATAGTTCTAACAAAACCTGTTTCCTGCTCATACTCTCCCATGCTGACTTGCAAGAGAATGACTCCACCATGCATCACAGGACAGGAAATGACCATAAACAAGTCAGGAGAGAAGATGATGTTATTGCGGGCTTTCATGTTTCTGGTATGTTTAATTTTCTTTGGCTGCACAAAGGACATTTTAGGTTTAATCCATGAAAGTAGGTTCATAGAAAGTAAAATGGAGGTAATTTCTGGGCATGAGAACTGCGCAAGGGGAATGTCTGAGAATAAATCTAAAATGGAAATGTTTGCAATGTCTTGTTTAGACAATCAACATAACCAGAACATGATATTGCCTGTTGCAAGAGTAATTAAATTACTTGGAAAGTGCAATACACTGTATTGATGTATTGGTGTTCTTGGGTTGTAGTTAGAGTCCTGTTGAAGTGATGAGAGATAAGAAGGAGTGACCTGAGAGACTTCTAAAAAAGCTTTTCTAAAAGTGTGTTACTTTTGGAGAGGTCTGGGTAACAGTCCATGACAGATCTGATCTGAATTACAGGGCGCCAGGCATAAAAAACCATAATTTGCAAGCAAAGTATGAATGCTTAACAAGGTATATGTGATAAGACTTGATAACAGTAGCATTAAAGTATTCCTTGCTTCCTTTTGAACCGAGTGGTAAATATTTATTAGTCTGAGCTGTATCACTGATCTGTAGTGTATCACAGAGCGTGCCCACACAGCCATGTGATGCTGCTTGGGAGGACAGTCCTCTCTCAGGAGGCATTGCTCAGGGAAGTGCTCACTTCAAGTATAATGAAAGTGGAATTGCTCCTAAATGCAGTTGTGAGCTGCTATTACATCACTCTTTGGACTGTATGCAAGGGGTTGCCAGCAAATACACTGTAGGTTTTCTGTTTTTCATAAGGACAAGAAAACCGTCTGCTTCTTTTTTTATTTCCTTTGTTTTCCTTAATATGCAATATGGGGTTTTTTGCTGAGAAACAAGATTTCACTTCTAAAATATTTGGGGGTTTTTTTCTGTTGCTGATTGTTATTAGGAACACCAAAAATTCACACCAGAAACATCACAAGAAAGGGAAAAATTAAATCCTTCAATGGTAATAGTTCCTTCTTACATTTGTCAGGCTGTATATACAAATGTAAAAATATTCATTTAATTTTTGCCTTAAACAATTGTTTGTGATCATTTGCTTTATTTCCCATTGTAAGTACCAGATTTGTTTCTGGCACATCTTTATTTTTGGCGCCTCTTTTCCTGTATAGAAGGATATGTTGGAGACACAAAACACTCTCCTGGAAAGCACGCAGTCCATAAATTCTTCATGAGCCCCATTTATAACTTTGGTTATAGTGAATAATATCATATTTGCTCTGAAGTAAAAAGTTTAATTACCCTTCTGTGAGCTTTGTAAACCTCTTGTAATTACAGGCTGCTAAATATTGTCTAGCATTGAAATTTATTCTACTCGAACATAAAAAAGTTATTTTCTCTTTACTGAAAATTTCTGAATTATTTACTTAACTACAGACTTGAATGCTTAAGTATGAGTGAAACAAAGGTAAAGAAGACTTTTTCACCTGGAGATTTTCCTTTTAAGTGTGGGAATTGTGTATGATTTCACACCAAAATTAAAACGAGGCCTACACTAGTATAAAGCCAAGTTCAAGCCCATGGAGTAGAGTTCTAAGTGTGAAACCTTATAGTTGAGCCCTTGACAAATTCAGAAAAGCTGGATCCTGAGGCTTTACCATCTTCTTCATGGTCATGACCATTTCAACTTTAAAACTCACAGAAGCTTGAGCTTTTTATTCCCCCTTATTTTGAATGATGGAGCATAATTGCAGTCCCTGTGCTCCACATTGAATTTTTTCTATTTTGCAGAAGTGCTAAGACTTCAAAGCAGAGAAGACTCATGGGCAGGGCTTTTTACCACAGAACTGCTGAAGAAAATGCCAATTTTTGAAAGGCTGGTTTCTGAAAAGTCATTATAATACTTTAGTGTTTTATTCTCCATTTTGTAGTTAAAGCTCTAATCCTCCTACAAATTCCCCAAAGCATTTTTCTTGCAAGGTGGAGGGAGTTCGTTCTGGAATGCTTTTTAAAATACAGATGTGTATGAAGGAGTATTTAAACTTGCATGACCCAAGCAGGAATGGGAGTTAATTTGAAAACAGAGTGTAGCATTTCAAAGCATGGAATGAGGTAAGTTTTCAGCATTGAGCTTACTCATCAGCCCTGTAAGTTGCCACATAGATGATCTTTCCAGATCTAAAAACCTTTCAATGAGCTCAGGATCTAGTTAAAAACTCCTCTTAATGTGGAAGCTGATCCTGCACATCTTTCACAAGTTGGCCATCAGCAATCTAGGCCATTATGAAGAATAAGGCCAGGCCCATGGGTTTGGATGTTAAAGGAGCAAATGGAACAGTATGAGTTGCACGTGGTCTCCAACTCCCTTCGTGTAAGTGGGAAGGTGGTGCCGTGTTTGGTCCTTTGAAGTGACATGCAGTGAGCACTCTGGACTTCTAATGCACATCCTAATACAGCTGAGAGGACTTTACAAGTCCTTGTCCTGGAGAACAGCCTTCCCTGCTCAGGTTTCACAACCCCCTTTGGCCACCTTATGGACACATAAATCTGGAAGCTCAGAGTGTTAGGCAGCTTCCCACATGTGCCAACAAAGGGTGATATGCACTACCTTCTTTTGATGCCTTTTTAGTCTTCTTAAGCAATAACTAAGTTGATTGCTTGTTTTATTTGTACAATTGTTTATGCTGAGATTCAGCTGGACATGCATTTCTCAACCCCTACAATGTAGATTCAGAAGAATTTCTTTCTTGGGGAGTTGTTGAAACTTGGGCCAGTGTAAACGGGGTAAGAATCTCTCTGGACAACACTAGGGGGTTTAGTCTGGTTTTATATTTGTAGAGCAGATGTTTTCTTGGAAGAAATGTGCAGAAGTTCTATTTCAAATGTTTCAACAGCAGTTAGGCTTTGATAATGCACTCCCTTCTTTGTTTTGTTATGAATACCTGCCAAGAGAAAGGAAAGGGTTTCTTTCTTCTGAATCCCAAGTACATTAATCTCTGAAGTCACAGGTCAAGACAAAGTTGAAGTGTCAGATAATGAAATCTGTAGTAGATTTTAGTGTAATTGCTCAATACTACAAATTGTTGAGGAAGATGGGGGAGGGTTGGTTTTGGTTTTGTACATTGCATCTAAAAAATTCTGCTTCCTAAAACCTTTCAGTTCTTCTGTGGCAAGGGGTGAGTTGATTTTTTTAAAACTTTTTGGGTGCATATCTTGTAAATGTAATTGCTTATTAATTTGTTGCAAAAACCATTTAGGCTGGAAGGAGCCTCAGGAGAACTGTAGTTCAACCTCCTGCTCAAAGCAGGATTAGCAATGAGATCAGACCACACTGCTCAGGGCTTTAGGCAGCCAGGTCCTGAAATCCCCAAGGACTGAGATTGCACAACCTTTTGGCAACTGAGTCACTGTCTGACTGTCCCAATGAGGGGTTTCACCCTTCTATCCCTGCTTCAATTTATGGTCATTGTCCCTTTGGTATGTACCTCCATTCTTATCTCTTCCCAAATGTGCAGGATGTCTACTCTCAGGTACCCAAAGCCACAGTTTCTTGAGCCTGAACAAGCCATGGTCCACCAATGTCTCCTCACAGACCTGTGTGACAACTTCTGGCCCTCCTGGACTTGTCTTGTCTGACTCTCCGTGCTCTCGCCGTGAGGCCAGGACTGGATGCCATACTCTAGGTGCAGTCTCATGAATGCCAAGTAAAAGGAAATTATTTGTTATCTGTTGCCCATGATGCTGCTGGCCACCTTGGCTATCAGGCAGACGCCCTAAGGTCCTTCTCAGCAGCACTGCTCCCCAGCCAGCACTGAGATCAGGGATTTTTACTACAGACTATTCCTCCCTGGTGCAGAAGCAAGCCCCTGAGCTTACTGAATACCATCTCTTAATGAGTTAAAGCTCAGGGACCCTTTGTGAGCACAAGAAACCTGTGACCTAATAACTGTGATGAATTCCTTCCAGTGGTCTTTCCTCTCCTTAGGAACAGCCAGTTGGTGACGATGCTTCTGTTAAACACATGCACCCCAGTAATGATCTCTGTGAGAGACAGATAGGTACAACAGGGGTTTCTATGCCATGCTGTGCTTCTTGAATCCCTATTAGGGAAAGCTAAGCACAGCATTCCTTCTATTTCTAAAATAGTCATTAGTTGTTAAAGCCACTGTTATTTTTCAGAAATACCATGGTGCTATTAATAAGGCAAAAAGTACAGCAAAAAATGCCCTTTAATTAGTTACGCAGTGACGAACTCTTAATTCTGTAACTGCTGTCTGTGCTTTATTTTGAAGGAGCAGGAAGGCTGGCTGAAAAGGAATAAAGAAGAATGAAAGTCTGAATTCTGAGCTCAATTATGCCAGCTAGTATGCAGGGCAGCTTGGATCCAAATCTGTTTTAGGAAGGACTTTAAGATTTACCATGTTAAATCTGTACAAAATGAATTCCTTCAACAAAGGAAGAAAGCAAGCCTTGTGGTGATAGGACAAAAAGGGTTTTATTCCTGTTTCTTCATAGAATTTCCTTGGTGATCTTGACATTTTTAGCTTGTATGACTTGGTCAAGCTTGAGTGCCTGTGGGTGGGCACCAGAGAGGAATATGCAGGGATGCTTCCAGTAAGCAATCTGATTTTGAGAAGATTTGGTCATCAAACCTTCTAGTTTGATGTGCTCTGCTTGGCCTCCCAATTTATCTGATGTGCTGTGGTCTCACTGGATGTCCCCAAGCCGCTGATGCTTGCACATCCACATCTGTGCTTCATGTTTTCTTGCAGGGAAGAAGGACTGATTCAATTCATGGTTCTGCTTTAAATCCAGGCAAACAAGATTTGGGCCTACAGTTCTGTTTGCTGTTTTCCAAATTGTTTTTTTCAGTTTCTGAATCAGGGGACACAGCTGATATATTGGATTATCTGAGTCCAGAGTGGGAGATTTAATTGAGAGTCAGAAATCTGAGAAAAATAAAAGATGACACTTCATATTCTCAAAGAGTTCAGCCTCAAATCTACTAATTTTTTTTTAATGTTCATTGGAACCTGAGGAAATTGAGCATATTTTTAAGAGGAAAACCTTTATAGAGAACATCTAATCACATGAAAAGGAGCAATCTGGAAAGCATTATGTATTTTTAATAGTTTTATACTGACAATGGTGAGAAATAAGCTGAAGGTAATGGCAGCTTTATATGGTTTATGTTTTCAGATGTTTATTTCCCTCAGTCTTATGCTGGGGTCTCTTGTCTGGTAGTGGCAACCATGTGAAGGGGTAGCTACTCAGGCTCAGTCTTTCATGCTGGACAACTTTGTCTTTGCTCCAGTAGGCAAAGAGGGGTTGCTTCTCCTGGAAAAATAAAGCCAACTCATTGGAGTACCGAATATGGCTTTGGAAAACTACTGTGGGATAGATAACATTTGGGCTTACACTGGAAGAAAATGCTTATCAATTTTGAAGGTTGTGTTATAGCATTGAGAGGGATGTTAAGAATAATTACTCTAGGGCCAGCCAGTTTTGTCCTCTTGGGTGTTATGCCATCACTAACCCTTGGAACTAAAAGGAGGATGAAAAAATGCACTGTTGGATAAAAATGAGCTCTTCTATTTTAAAACACACTGTTCTTGAGTTGTACTGTGGTAAATTTCTTTGCAGACCTTCTATCCATCTGGTTTGCTTTTTAGAGGAAGTTATATCCTGCTAGCAATTGTCAGTGAAATGAAAAAAGATAAATTAGTGTGTGATTTTCAGCACTTAGCCCTACTAATGCTTCTCTGCTGTAACTGTTACGTGTGTCTTTTACATATTGGCCCTTCTCGGTAGAAGACAGCAATGCAAACACCTATTTTAACAAGTCTCTGCTGCAGCACCATTGATTGTAGCCAGCTATTGTTCTCCTGAATCCTGCCTAAGACAGGGAGTGAGAAGTTTCCTGGGATTTTAGGCCCAGACCTTATCGACAGGAAGCCAGGGAACAATTAGGAGGCACTAAATCTTCACACTCCCACTCCCCCCACACCCCCCAATACACTTTTTAAAATTGAAAATTGTAGAGAAGAGGAAGTCAAAAGAGCTTCCCTTGTTTTACTCAGGTGTTGTATGAGGGACTAGCTATATGTAACATAATTATGTTCTATACTGCTTTGTAGACAGGGTTTTTTCTGGCATGGTGTGGTATCAAGCCACTCTAAAGGCAGAAGTTGCTCAACTTCTCATTCAAAAGAAGGTGCCATTTGTGAGCTGTGGCAAGGCAGGAACAAAAGCTTGCTGCTGCCCCACCTGCCAGGACAGGCTTGTATTGTCCATCCCCTATTGGAAACCACAGACTGGCAGCTCCCCACAAGCAGATGGCTGATACTTATGCTGTTTTGCCTTTGTGCTCTTTGCTTCCTTTCAGGATTGGAGGATACAAGGCCCTAGTATTGATCTTTCTGTGCAGCCAAAAAGACATGAAAGCTGCTGTGCTTTTGAGGGCTTAGACTGTCAGTTTTCTTATTCCCTGTAAGTTTTCCCAAGGTCTCTCCTCTCTTTTTCATCTCCACAGAAGCCTCTGCCTTCACTAGGTCCTTCTTAGCGTCTCCTTATAGGGAGGAATAGAAAGCTGAAATTCTTGTCCCATTGAAACCTTTTGCTGTAAAGATCCAATTCTGTGCTTAATTCTGTGTGGGCTTCATTGCCATCTGTGTTTAATTGTGCTGACACATAGTTGTACATGGGAGTGATCAGATGTCCCTGGTGATTTGCACCAGTGAATTTGTGTTTGTGGAGCTACATCACTCCAAAATTTTCAGAAAAACTTTCAAGTTCATGGGGAATATCTTCAGGGATGAGTGAGAAGGTGTCCTCCATTGTTTTTAGTCTTCATGAAGACTGTTAACCCTCTATTCCTATCCAGCCCCCCAAGATGAATTATTAGAAATTTCTTGTAGCAGCCAACACATCTTGCTTCACATTTGAGACCCTCTCAACAGAGAGTATCCTTATAATATTAATAGTGCCTTTAATTACAAATCTTTTTGTTCATTGCACAAGCAGCATTAGAGGCTTTGATCATAAAAGTTAAGAGAAAGCAATTTAAAAGCAAAAAAATACCCAAAACATATCCTCACGATATCATTACCTGTTTTATTTTTTAATAAACATAAGGTGCACTGGAAATATACTTTCACAAATGAGTTTCCAAAAGCAAATACAAGTCAAAGACAATTGCACATAATAGTGGTATTTTGCTAACCATGTTTACCTGTCATTTAATCTGAACTTAGTTTTAATACTTCTGGCTGCAGTAGTTACCATGAGATTACATAGGACTGGGATTTAGGTCCTGACCTTTTTCACAAGAAGAATAGGAACCCCATAACATAAGTTCACCAAAGATTAGGGAGAAAAAATACAGTACTAGTTTAGCAGCTACAAGTAACCAACAATTATAGGCAGCTTTTCTCACCTCATCTTGCGTTAAAGTAACAGGAAATAAGGAAACTGAGAAATCTAAGTGGTAGGAGTGGAAAAACAAGCCTTAATATTTGGCAGGCAGCAACTGAAGAGAAGCAGCTTGATCAACAGGCTAGCCTAATGGATGCATGTTTTACCATATGTTTAAGACAATATTGTATTATCCTATCTCTTTGCCTTATATAATCAAATCATTGGATGTTACTGATGGCACTCTTAGGTCTGGCATAAAAGAAGAGTTTGGCACCAAGATGGTGCTCCCACCACAAAGAACCCCTTGTTCAATGCAGAGGTTCCCATCTGCAGAGTTTGTGAAAATGTCTTTGGTAATTAGGCCCTGAACTGAAGTAAAGTTTATGAACACTCATTGGTAAATTCCCTACTAAACTTCTTCAGCAAGCTTTTTTTTTGATTTAGATTCTTAAGATTTCTTCGTTTGTTTTTTTTTTATTTCAGTCAGACAATATGCATTTTCCATCAGAACTCTGTATTTCATCTTTTGTTGCTTACTCATTGTATTGAATCTTTAATTTATTTAGGTCAAATTGTTTAAACTACTCCCATTAAAACCTAGTTCTCCTCCAAGAGGGTTCCTCGAACTCTCTTAATGTCCACTTGTTTTCTGGGATCACTGATTCTGTGTACATCTGCCAACTTCTAACACAATTAATTTCTATTTGCAGAAGTTTCACTGAAGTAGCAGAAGAGATAGTCTTGGACTAAGGGCTTATTGGGATCATATGGTGATGACAAGGGGTAAATATTTGCTGGGAAGGCCTAAAGAAAACATGCATTGCATTTAAAGTAATCCTGTGGTAGGATATTGCAGCAATTCCTGCTGTATAGCCTTCACATTCAGCAGAAATTGAGAATTTTTTCTTTTGATACTGAGAGAAAAGACCCTGCCTCTCTCAAGATGAGTTGGGTTGGTGTTCCATGTTGCATTGTTTTTTGGCTCTGATCCATGGGATATGACAGCATTGTGTGCTGAAAACTGGAGGCTTCTGTAGATTTTTTTTTTAGCTGGTCTAATTCAGAGCTCACTGCACTTGAAAATTAGGTTTGTGTCCAGGAGGTTCAGCAGTGGAATACAATGAGCTTTTTACCTGCATGGTATAGAAACAAGAACAGGCACTGGCTTTGCATCCCATCTTCTCCCAGATAAAACAACATGTTATTAATGCTGAACCTGGCAGGTTTTTGTACTTGAATCACCTATGCAGTCAAGTCCAGAGCCTTTTTAATGTGGGTAGAAGTTGTTTTTCCAGCACTTCATACTACAGTCTATGTCTTTTGCTTCATTCTTCATGTTTATTGGAGGCTTCACAGTGGATTCAGTTGAGAGTCCTTAGTTGGTGTCACAGAAAAACCACCACTGTCCTATGCAAACACAAACATTTTTGAGTTTTCTTATTAACCTCATTGTATTGAGAGTGACAAGAGTTGTCCATCAGATCTTGTCTTTCTAAGGAGCAGGTGCTCTGCTACCTTTCACGACCTTCTTCAGTGTGTGTTAAGTGTTTGTGAACCCAAACCATGTGAATGTTTAAGTTCTCTGGCCTCCATAAGGCTGCAAACAATAATAAGGACTTTAGAGAAAATATTTCTCATATGTCTGCTTGGGAGGGAAAAAAACCCATAAGACCAACACAGTAGTTGACTCAGAATGCTATAAAGGGAAATATCTTTTCTCATAGAGGTAAAATGCCTCAATTCACACATGAGCTGCGCCAAGTAGAACTGATGAATATAGCACAATAGTCCTAACAGATTCACTACAAGCCCTGTCCTGAATAATGAAAAAAAGAAACAAAAAGGAAGGGGGCAGGGAAATGGTTACCTTCTTGCTCTTGGGAAGAGTTAAAAAAATTGAGGGCTAAGCAATATAGGGAAAAAAGGAAAAATAGTCACCTATTATTCATGCTTCACTTGTGTTTGGTATATTCACACAGGCATATTAAGCATGAAAAGAACTCTGAAATGTAAATAGAGACATTCATTGTGTGGTTTTACTTTATTTTTTAAGGAGGAAGGGTATAGAACAAATGGACTCCCCACTCTGCTCTTTCTCAGAAGAAATCTCTTCTGAAGCCATTCTGATGAGAGCATAATTAACCTTGTTTTCATTAATGGGTCTTTCCTTTGTGGCTCAGATGACAAAAAATGAGAGAGAGCATGGGCCACCCTTGGTGATCAAGGAAGCATCATAAAAATTGAGGATGAGGTTGTTGTGCACAAACTGAACTGTCAAAGGTATGTTGGGCTTGAATTCAATTCCTGTAATTATACTAATGATGCAGAACGTAGCCAGGCCAAAATAACTCAGGTAATTACTTAGCATATTGCTCTAGTTTCTGCAGTGACATTTATTGTTTACATCTCTAATTAGACACATCAGATCCCTCACGCTGGTTTTGGCTTGAAGTATTTGAAGCAGCAAACACGGATGAGCTGTGTCTTACAGATGCTGCTGTGTGAATGAATGCAATTCTGCAATACTTGTTCATCAGGCTCAGGGTCCAATCCTGCGTGTCTGTCATGCTCAGAATTCCTGTAGCTGTGGCTCCCTTATGTATTTCTTTCATTGAGAACTTCTCCTTGCCTTAAGCAGACGTTGAATGGCTTCCTATTCACATAGCTGAGCACTTTGTGTGCCCTTAATTTTAAGAGCATGAATAGCCTATTGCAGGTCAGCAGGACTGCTCAAATGTTTTACAGGAGAGTTGCCACTGGTTAAGATACAGAGTTTTCATCTAAAACAAGGGCAATTTCTTCTCCTGGGGTAGTGTAGCAAGGGCAAAGGAAGAACTCATTTCAATTACTAACAACAGTAGCAAAAAAAATACCGTGTTTGAAGTTGCTATCCACTGCCAACTATTTTTAAACTGGGTGATTTTTCTTCACAGGAATAAGGAAAAAAAATTGAAGAACATTAGAACAGTTCTACCTTAAAAAATAAAAAGAAAGCTGAAAAAAGATTTGTTAGTATGTGTAAATGGCTCTCTTGGACATTTACACCTCGAGTGGTCATATGCAATGTGATTGGTTTCTTTCCCCTGCAAAACAGTATGTTCTCTAAGGATTGTATACAAGTTCACATGCCAAATGCTACAAATACTTCAAACTTTAGGATGACCTCTTTCTGCAGTCCTAAGCAAGCTGCTTTCTCTGCTCTCTGTCTCAGCCTCCCCTCCTGCACACACAGAATAATAATGCTCACCTATTCTAACACTTTAGGGCTTCCTATTTCAAAATGCAATACAAATTTGCAGTGTAAGGCCATTCGAAGGATCATTACAAACAGTACTGAAGGCCAGCATTGTGGACTTTTTCATTGCCCAGATGGCTGATTGCACTAGGCTAAGCGTCTGTAAAACACAGATAAATTTTGTCTTGCATATTTTTATGCCAATGGTTTTCTTAGCAGCCTGCAAGTATATTTACTTTATTTTGCTCTTCTAGAAATATAGAGAAGATATGGTTTCAATGTTGTCTCTGGGAAAAAGGCTCATAAAGGGTAAATTGTCCCACTAGAAATATTCTCCTATTAGATGAAGTTAGTTTACCCTATGGCAGGAATATACCTAGCTTTCAATTGCAGTTACAGCTCCTTGAGCATTTATAATACAGTTTTTAATGGAAGAAATTTCAGGCTCTTCTATTAAATCCAATTCAATATCAACTCAGAGGGAGAAGAAGGGGTCTTTCAAGCATTTTTTTACCCAGAAAGCATGTTACAGATTCTAAAAATAGGCTGTGCATACATTAATGCCTGTATTATGAGGTAGCCAAAACTGGGTAGAGGTTGAGGACTTTTTAAACTCCCATTGGCTCCAGGAGGGCTCAGTACTTCACAGAATCTGCCTGAGGGAGAAGGAAGGAGAACAAAGTGAGAATACACAGTCCCAGCAGTGCTCTGGCTATGCAGGCAAACCTTTTGCAGTCAAAACTCCCCACAGGAGCATGAAAGGATGTTTCAGTCTGTAGTTCATTTAATCAAGGGCTCCCCCTCAACAGAGGTTTTCAGAAGGAATGGTTCTTGTCATGTGAACTAGAGGTTAAAACAGGAGAGGCTGCTTTGACTTTGGCTTGTGCGTCAAAAAAACCCTTCTAGCAGAATGGTGCATAATGGGAGAGAACAGAAAAAAACCCCGTGCCCAGCCCATGTTGTTTGTCAGTATTGCAGAGGAGAGGGCTGCTTTTTAAAGCCCATTATTTTCTTTCACTGCTTGAGTAAGGGTACAAAATTTCAATGGCTCTTGCTTTACAAATTATTTTGTTGAGCAGTTGATGAAGATTTTCCCTACTTGAACACTGCATTGGCAACAGAGCCAAATGAGCTAACTGAGCTTCAGTTAACTGCAAAGACTCCAGTTTCCTGTGTTTCCAAATCTGATAGCTGAGAATGGAAGTGCTACCATATTCTTCATTGGAGTGTCCAGGCCATCTATGTTCTCATGACAAAAATATTTTTAAAAGACACCAGGCAGGAGCTGATGGATAACTCCAGATTGGGGAGTTGTGGTGGCCTTTTGTCTTAAGTGACTTCAGGTGTTGAAGGATAAGAAGCAATTAATTATTAATGGGCCCAGGCATCTTCGATACAATTTTTTGATTCCTTGTACAAAGGAAGCCTTGCACAACCAGAGAGCCTCTAAGCCCATGGCAGGCATTGTCACCCTCCTGCTCCTCCTGGACTCTTTCCAGGGTGATGCACCAAAGTTATCTAGACTGAATTTTAAATCAGCGTTTTCCAACCCTTGAGTTCTGGTGGCAGTATCACCTAAGGGAAATACTCCCTTGACTGCCCCTGTCTGGTTATTCCTGCTCTGTACCTCAGAAATGTGGTTTTAAGCATGATCACCTGGCAGGGGTAATCACTGTGGTGCAGAAAACGTAACTCTGACAGTGCTGCCAAAGCCAGGATGCCTGCAGTTCACAGCCTGCCTCCATCCTTGAGTTCCAACTCAGCTCTTCCACGAGAAGCCTCCCCTTTAGGTGACCCTGTCCCAGAGACACTAACCTTGGTTTCAGGTAGAAATGCACATTGGCTGGTTAGTGGTGGCTAGGGTTACAATAATTTGTTTCCTTTAAAGAGGTTAAACAGAAGTAGTGAAATCTGTCAGTTCTATTGGCCAGGTCATGCTCACTGAAGATATGGCTCTTTTATTCCTTGTTTGCAGTGGTTGACACTCCTTATTACTTAATATAGAACCTACTGCCAAAAATTAAGACTTTAATTATGAAAACAGTAGAAAAGCCTCTTCCTCCCCTGAGGAGTGTATAGTTCATGGATGTGGACAGAAAGAGGGTGAATCATCATGCCTCTGTGCTAAGGGTGTTGAAGCCACAATGTTAAAAAGGAGTCCTAAAATGACATTGAAACAATGACAGGGAGAGAAATATGTTCTTAGACATTTAGATGAAGTTCCTCCTAAATGCAGATGCAATCTGGGAGACAGTAATTGTTGGGGACTACAACCAGTGAGCACAGAAGAAAGTGCTGCAGTGGACTGTAGGCTGTAGGACATGTGAAGAAAAATGTGGATAGTACAGAAATAGCCTTTAGAAGACTTCATAGCCTGTTTTTGTATGACAGAAGGTGAGTACCTCTATAATTTCCCCTACACTGATGATGAAAACTGAAAAAGCAGAGCTGGCATGTCAAAGCGCAAGGTTAGAGCTACGAGCTCATTTGAATTTGTGTTTCTAGCCACAGTTCATATTACAGATATAAGAGCCAAGACTTACCTGCCCTTGAGCTTCTTAAGCACCATGATTTGGCTCTGGCCTCTTTTCAAATTCAGGCAATTTTGCTGCATCACTTTGATTGTGTTTGCATTGGTCTGACCAGAGCAACCTTTACAGGGCCTGAGTCCTTTCAGCAAGGTTATTAACATTATGTGGTAGGTACCCTGCATGTATTTTAAATGAATAAAACCCCTTACAAGTTTGTGAAAGTAAAACACAGGACCATAAAATTGATAAGTTAAAATCAATCTAATAAATGGCCAAGCAAATGGAAGTATTCCCATAATATTTTATGACTCCAGTGAGACAGTAAGATCACAAAAATACGAGTGGATAAAATATAGGCTGTTGGCATCTTTATTCTCTAAAGTGCAACTGCAAGTAATGGCTTTAGTCTCAAAACTTAAATACGTAAAATAGTAAAACTGTATGTCACACAAGAAGGAAGAAAATGTATTTCAATAAAGCACATCCTTCTACTTTAAATAAAATCAAGCACATTTTCCCATTTTCTGCTGAAGAGCAACTGTGGCACAGGGCCTCTGCCCATGCTGCACACATACATGTAGAAAATTTGTCAAATGTAAAGGCCCAACCTCTCAGTATTTTTAAAAGTGCACAAGAGATACAAGTTGCACTCTGACAATGAAAAGAGCTAATAATAAAAGATAGTTTCATCTGGAAGATGTCTTTGTCCTTTGGGACTATCTGGCCTTCCTGAACATCCATTTTACATTCCATGAAGCAGATAAGCTTGTGAATTCCACCACCCTCCTCAGCACACCACTAGTCTAAAGCAAACTTTTCTTTTCCACATGTAAGCATTTTCCAGGAAAACTTCTCTGGAGCCACATAGTAATAGATGATTATTACTAACCCAACTTTCATAAATAGCCATTGTGCCCATACTTAATGATATCTGGTCAACATTACACTGCTGTAATAGGGGCTCTTCTGACCCAGGGGAGAGAGGACATATATATATATATATATATCCATGTTCTGCCACCTGAGCCGAGAATGAGGTTAAATTGTGGTGGGCTACCAACCTGGCCGCAGGCAATAAATGCCAGAATTGTTCAGTGGCAGGATTAAAGCTGTGGGTAGTTCTACTTTTCACTCCAAAAAGGGGATGTTGTGCTTCTGGATTTACTGGATGAAGGTTTTCCTGAAATAGGATTATACTCATGGGGGAATAACAAACCCACCCTGACAGCTCAGTGTTAGGCATAGGAGTATTTCTACCTTTCATACTCATAAAATTCAGCAGGATCTGGCATCAGGATGACAGCATCAAGCCCTTTAGGTATAGACTTTTCAGTTTAGGCTCATTTCCCATGAGCATGTAGTGACAGGCACACAGGGGTTTCCATGATTTGAATATTTTAAGTAACTTGGAAGCATGGCACCAGTCAGACTAAAGGAGAAAAATAGAGCAAATACTTAATGCTTAAACCTGCAGGATAGCACATGCCAACTTTAGCCCAAAAAACCCCCAGCCAAGACCGTGTGGAACCCCTGTGAAGGCAGAGCCCCTGCTTGGTGCTGGGAGCTTCAGAGGCCGATTGAATGACACACAGGTTTGTGGGAAGGCCAACAAGAAAAATCATTCTATTGCAAAGGCAGAAAATACCAGTCAGAATGGGCAGAAGTCAAGTGCTTTCATTACTTAAACAGAAACAATACAAGGCTGATATCTTTAAAAAAGGGAGGTTACTCTTGTGGTTCTCTCCCTAGAAGTTTCACTTCCTTAGGGTGTGTGGTTATTTCAGCTTAGCACAGCAAGTGCCAGAAGAGAAGGCATTTTTTATTTTGGTTTTTTATATTGAAGAACAGGCAAGACCACCATGTACTGGAACAAGAGGAGGAATTACAAAAGCTTACTGTGAACAAAAGGAGCTGTGTGGAGATCTTTCTACAATACAAAGGTTCACAGTAATTCCTTTCCTATGAAGCCACAATGAACTCTCTAAACAGCTAATGTGTGGTACTTGGGACATGTCTAGCCCAACAGTGATGTGAAAATTCTTTTTGTGGTGATCCAAGGTGATCCTCTGCCACCTACTTTGCTCTGTGAATAGCTACAAACCTCTTTATGGGAAGTGAGTGCCTTCAGGTTGTTTGCTTTTTCTGGTTTTGTATCACAGCTCTGGGCCTGGCACTGTTCTCTGTGAAGTTGGTTTAGCAGGAATAGGATCTGCTCTGTCATCTTGAGTATCAATCACCCACCTGTTCTCAAAACCACAGATTTCTCTAAAGAAATGTCTGCAGGTGCTATAGAGCAAGGTTGCAGCAGTCATGTGCCTTCCTGTTTGGGAGATGAGGCTTGGTTGTTTGTTTGCATTCTTTAAGATTGTGCTTCAGAGAGAGCTAAACTCAGTTTTATTATGTAGAAGCAAAATAGAGAAAATATCCAATTGGGACATCATTGCTGTTGTTGGAGTTGCCTTAGCATAGAGGCATGTGGAAGCTGAAGGATGTAGGCAGCTATTTGCAATATTATCTACTGAAAAGAGTATGGTTAATTATTTAATTATGCATTTTACAAAAAATTATTATCTTTCACCTTTGTGCCACCCCGTCATGCTTATTTGTGCTACCCCAAACTGATCCAACTGTGATGCTCTCCAAGCACTGCTTTTTGGCTGAACCTTGTAACAGTGGTCTAGCCTGTGGGCTCTACTGGTTTTTCTGAGAGGTTAAACAGCACCTGAATTTTCACCATGTGAATTCTTGGCCTCCTGAGCCGCAAATGTCACTCCGGCAGAAACTGGCTTAAATTTTGTTATACATAGTGTGAGTGTAACAACCTCTGACCTCCCCGAATTATACAAACAGGAAAGGTCTCTCCTGCCCCAGCTCATGGCATGACCCGGGGAATTCATTCACCGCCTCCCCCGGCTCTGCCCAGCCCCTCTGCCTCAGCAAGCCTGATGCCGGAGGCCACTGACTTCTAGCAGGATCCCATTTTGGATGATGCATCGTACATCGCTGCGCTGTCATTTGCTTCACCTTCAGCATGAGTATCTTAACCCCGCAGCTCCGAGGCATTTACACCCAGGCATTTCCCACACACTGCCTTGCTCTACAGTGCTGCTCTGCTTTTGCCAGATGCCTGCTGCCGACTGCTGCGACCTCGGCCAGCTCCCCCGTGCCCCTCTCTCTGGGAGTTCGGGCACTGCATGGCGTGGGGTCCCGGCGGGAAGGAGGGACTGTATTTGCAGCACAGCCGTCCCCATCTCCCTCCCGTAAGCGATGCTAATGGAGGCTCCTTCAGGGATTCCGTCCCTCCAGACTATTATTAAAAGGCCGAAGGAGTCCCAGGCACCAGCTGTGTACTCCCTTCCTCCTGATTTTCCTCTCCGTGCTGGTTTCCTTCCCGCCGGAGGTGCAAGCTCGGTTGCCGGGGGCTCCATCGAGGTTTCCCAGGGCACGGCGGAGGCGCTGGTCCGCCCTGAGCGCTGCTGGCCGCTGACAGCCTGGCTGTCTCCCCCTTCCTCCCTCGGCCGGCCGGGACGGAGGCATACAGGAAAAAAAAAAAAGACGAAAAAAGCCTTCTAGGGTCATTGGGAGGAGAAAAAAATTCCTCGTCATGTCTGCGGTGTCTACGAAAACGTCCCGAGAAGGAAGAGGAGGATCCCGCCCCGCAGGGACCGCAGGGCTCGGCGGAGGGGGTGGGCGCTGGCTCCGGGGCAGGGGCGTCCCCCCGCCTTTGGACGGGAGGGGCTCTGCCTTCCTGCGGAGCCGAGAAGAAGGGGCCGAGCCAGCCAGCTCCCCGCCCCGGAGGGGATGAGAGCCGTCCTGCTCTGCGCCGGGGGCTCCGCGGGGCAGGGTGCCCGGGCTGTCCCCTCGTTGCGGCCGCCGTCTATGAGGCACTAGTGAGCCTCCCTCCAGCGCCGGGAGGCGACACAGTCCCGTCGGGCAGGGCCAGCCCGGGGGGGCCGTGCGGCGGGTGGCACCCCTCCTTCTCTCTCCCTCCTCCTCCTCCTCTTAACTTGGCCACGGCGGCGCGGGGCGGTGCGCTTCGCCCTGCGCCGGCGGCGGGGGATGTGCGGGCGGCGGCGGGATGGCTTCGGCCGTGTTTGAGGGCACTTCGCTGGTGAACATGTACGTGCGGGGCTGCTGGGTGAACGGCATCCGGCGGCTCATCATCAGCCGGCGGGGCGACGAGGAGGAGTTCTACGAGATCCGCACCGAGTGGTCGGACCGCAACATCCTCTACCTGCACCGCAGCTACTCCGACCTTGGCCGCCTCTTCAAGCGGCTCCTCGACTCCTTCCCCGAGGACCGGCCCGAGCTGTCCCGCTCNGGGGGGCAGAAAAACTGCGGGGGCGTTTTGCGGTCGGAAACTCCTCCCGAGATGTTGATATGTATTTCTCTCTTTTTATTTCCTTTTTTTTTTTTTTTTTTAAGTATACCTTGGGTGCCAAGGGCTCACACAGGAAGGAGACCCCAGTATCGCTGGTGCTGTCTCCAGCTGCGCGGCTCCGGGCTAGGCTGGGCTGGGGGAACCAATGGATCCCCGTTGGCACTGTCCCTCTCCGGTGCCTCCGGACTCCCCGAGGAAGGGCTGGGGAGTGGTAGGCAGGAAAAAGGGTGTAGCTGAAGAATCTCCGCATGTTGGTATGTTGTTTGCCACAAGGAGAGGGTGGAAAAAAAAAAGGGCTGCGGCGCTTGCCAGGGGACGGAGCGACTCTGGGAGCTGGCATAATTCCTCGCATAACTTCTGTGAAACGGGTATTGCAGCAGCGGTTAGTAGAGAGGTCTGTTCTCTTCCATTTTCTGAAGTGGATTAACCAAACTCGAAGGATGTTGTCCTCGGGCCTTGCTGTGCAGAAGCAGGACGTACCCAAGCTGTCTTGCGAGTTGGGTTTAGTTGGTTTAATGTTTGGGGTATTTTTTAGACTGAGTTACGTGTTCTACTCTGGCGTATTTCAAGTATGCAAAGTGGTGAGGAACATCCAGTCATCTGAAAATGAGTGTATGCCCAGCACTTCCAGCCTCCCCACTTGTTTGAGTTATGAAGTAATGATTGAACAGAAAGGAGGAAAAGCCAATATTCTGTGAATGATTTTCTCTGTGAGAGGACAGGAAAGTTTTCCCCAGCTCTCACTTAGCCTCTCATCTTGCTAGTGGGACCCCTTAGAGAGTGTTTTCTCTTCTCTGAACTGGGTCTCCACCGCTCATAGGAGTGTAAACCTACCGGACTTAATTCCCGGGCTGTCCCTGTGTGACAGCGAGCTCTATTACCTGTCAGTGGCGTTCTGTCCCGGGCTGCCTCCCCTAGGATGTTTTCTGATAGGTGTTCACAGTGAGACAGGTCTTTCTCCATGGCCCTGCCGGATCCCTAACCCCTGGTGGTGGGCTAGGTTTGGGCTTTTTATTTGCCTCACATTAAAACGCTCGCAGCTTTCCCGCTCCGAGCGTTCTTGTGTGGCGGGATCCGCAGCCCTTTCCCCGGCCCGTGTCCCCTGGCGCCGGGCTCTCCCGTCCCCGCTGCCGGGAGGTGGCAGCCCGGCCCCGCCGGTTCTCCGCGCCACTCGCGGGCCCCGAGTGCCCTCTGCAGTCGGCGGGGATGGGCGCAAGGCAGCCGGGGCGGCCGCAGCCCCGCAGCCCCCGTTCGCTCCGGGCTGCCGGGGGGAGATGCTCGCCGGGCTGGGAGCTGTCTCCTCCCGCTTGGGAGCAGGCTGGGACTGGGGCTGTTCCTGCGGATGCCAGACCCCGCCTTTCAGCCCTGGTGTGTGCCGGCACAAACTGTGCCTCATGCGTTTCTGTTGCTGACCGGGGATCTAAAGTACTGCAAAAGCCTGTTACCCACTGCGTGTGTCCTGCCCAAAGGATTGCGAGTACGATTTCTATTAGTGATGAGTGGCAGTAATTTCCCAGTAACAAGGTCTTCAAGTGTATGTGGCACTTGGGCCACGGCTTTTGAGGATGCTGGGTAGGTTTGGAGCGAGCCTGCCTGTGGCCTGCAGGGCACAGCACCTGGCGGTGTCACCGTGACGGAAAACTGATGTCCCAGGGTGCCAGTAGTCCTTCTTGCTGGCTTTATGGAGCTCTGAAGAGTAGCTTGGCAGCTGGACTGGGGTGTGTGCTGTGTCTGGCTATAAATGGATTTGATCCTTGGCCTCCTGCCCTCCCAGTGCTCCTTCCCCATTGGTTACACACAGGAGCTACTGCTTATCCCAAAGCCCTTCTCATTCCTCAGCTCCTCTCTCAGGTGAGCATGGTTCCTCTCCTGTCTCAAGGCCTGTCAGAGATTTTGCAAAGTGTTCAACTCTTTTCACTTCTCTCTGAAGCATTTTTTGTGTGATTTGAGCCAGATGGGATTATAGTCCCTTGCACTGGCTTTACTTGACAGTCCCAGGTAGATACACCATTCATGCATGAACAACTGGGAAAGATTAACCATTCTCAGCCTGTGTTGCTCAATCTCTGTCTAAAACCTGGAGCCAGCAACCTTGACTTACCTTTATCTCAGGAACAGGTGCACTGACTCCAGTAGAACAGGGAATGAGCATAGCATCAGTTCAGGATTTGAAAAATCGAAACCTAATATAAGTAGATTATGATCTCTTTAGCTTGTTGAGGGGGTGAGGGTTAGCTTTGCAACAGAGACAGAATGAAAATCAGGAGTAGTTTCTAAGCAATTACAGCGTGCGTCACAATTTCAGCAATACTCTTTAAAATTATGCTGTTCCTGCTGGAAAGAAAATTACTTTGCAGAGTATGCTTCTCTGCCTAAAGAACACTTCATCATACCAACATTTTAAATTGGCTAGCCACAGCCTCTGATAACCTGACAAAGCTGAAACATAAAAATCTCATTTAACTAAGTGACAGTGATGCAAAGATTTGTATGTTAGAAGAGATTGCATGGGGCATGTCCAGTCTTTACAAAATTCATGGGGTAAGAGGGGTTTCTTAATGCCCTGTTTAAAAGCAGATGTCCTGCTGTCTACAGTGAAGCTCAATGTACTTAACCCAACAAAAATACCTGTCCTAAAGTCCTAAAAATGGACTAAAGTCAACTTTGTATTAATAGTGAATTTAGTCATATACATTTGTGTGTAATTTTTATATATATACAAATGTATTTGCATATGTACGTGAGATTGTGCGTGTGTTTATCTTGTGTTTCCTGAAAGAAGGTGAATATCAGCTTTATCTGATATAGTGCCTTTTATCTGGAGGAAGTGATAAAGTGTGCAAACCAAATTTGCATTGCATTGAAGGACTCCAAAGTCCCTACAGATTTGCCTAAGAAGCATTAAAAGGACTAGCATTATCTTACAGCTCAGCCAAGCTACAGTGCAGTACATTTGAGGCATACAACTGAGAGTGGAAGCTTGAGTTATTTTATGTTATTAACTTTTTAAACGAAGGTTGTGGTTATTTTAAAGATGTCAGCAATTTTAGAAAGAGTTGGTTGCTACCTTTATTGCTGGCTTCTGCAGACAGTTCATGCTGAGCAGGATTGTGCTTCTTTTCTTGCTCAGCACAAGGAAACCATCCTCTCCATTCCTTTCTTGACCCCCTCATCCTCCCAGACTGACTTCCACAATGCTCTCCCCCTTCCTTATTTGCTGGAGTGCTGAGTGCTTTGAGACTGCAGAGGAGAGATGGGAGGTGTAGCTGTCTGCACTGCCTGCTCATCTTACCCTTTTTTTGATATGAGAGGAGGCGAGGTCCCAGGGGGAGTAGGGCATTCCCACAGTTTGGTCTTGCCTTTCGTAATTAATAAGAACATGCAGCAGAGTGCATTCTCTGCACCTGGAGTGCACAATGGTGCTAAAGGCCAAGGACATTCAGCCACACAAGGCATGTCATTAGGAAGCTGGTAAACAAGGTTAGATCTGTGCATATCTACAGGGGGACTAAGTACAATCCACTGTGATGTTACCAGTGACTTGCTAGTATTTTATTTTTCTCTGAAATCTGCCTGACCCTTGCTCTAGGCAAATGTACAAAAGTGGATCACAGGAAAACATAGATTCATTCACTCCTGCAATGAACACAGCCTAATGTTACTAAACTGTCTCTTTTTCTATGCAAAGTCTACTTTTGAATTTAATCTGTTTTCTGACTTAAAATTGGTAGGAATAGAAGTAGTTGCAACAAACCAAATAGACACCAAAACTGAGATATGAACATGAAAAAGGACTCTTCCCTTTTACCTCCTCCCACCATAGTTTCTCTAAATGCTACTTGTGAGGAGGTCTCATCCAAGATTTACCCTAGAACTTGAGCCAGCTTCAAAGCAGTCAGCAGTCACATATCTCCCTCACCTCTGACTTCAGTGCCAGCAGAATTAGCCCCTTAAGGAAGCCAAAAGAGTACATTAGCAGCCTTTCAAAACTGGGATCTCTTTTGCCTTTGGAGTGGCAAGGTGGTTTCTGGCAATCCTCCTCTGCACTTGTTTGTTACATTTGTTATCAGAACAGAGACTCAGATGCTCATCCAGTGAAACTGTTCATATTGTTCACTACCTGTAGTGCCTGATCCTGCTCTGATACTCTGAGCTGCAAAATCAGAAACTCTCTGATAGATTTATTTTATTACTAGATGAGCCTCTCTTTCCAAAATTCTCATTTTCTTCCTTTCCATGCCTTCCATGCCAGAATGAGTCAGAACTCATTCTCCTTTGTCGTGGTCTTTTTTCCCCTTGCTCTTCTTTCTGTTATTTCCTCTCTGCTTCTCCAAGTTGCTTTCCCTGAGCTGCTTTCTGTTCCTTTCCTTTGCCTCCATGTTTCCCTCACTAGTGTGCTACCATCCATGGTTATTTATGGCTCTGCAGAACTTCTCTGTTCCCTTCCACCTTGCAGGTGCTCAACATCTGTCCACCCACAGAGGTTTTCTAGTAGTGGTGGAGATTTCCTATATAAACCTCTCACCTTTTATTTTGCCTTGTGGCATAGAAGCAGTTGTTTCACCTGCAGCAAACTTGGGAGGTTCCTCACAGAGGCTAAGCTGAGCTCTAGCTCCAAGCCTGGTGCCCCTGGGTGGCATCCTCCTGCAGGAAGCAGGTGATCAGCTGTTTTCCATGTCCAAGTGGGTGCAGAGGGAGGCTCCTCCAGGGCTGCCATTGGAAGGATGTGCTCAACACAGAAGGCAGTTCCCAAAGAGTCAGCCCAGGAACATTGTCTGCTCGCAAATGCTGCCTTCAGAACTTAGTTTTCTATATGCTGCATTGTTGTTGTTGTTTACAAGACCATCTGGGAGTTTGATTTACAAGAAGAAGGAGTTCTACAGAAGCAGTGTAGTGGTTTCCACAGACAGCAGCTGTTTCTGGGTGCTGTGACAATACAGATAAATACACTGCTTCTATTGTGCTCTTTTCATTGTTGACATTGTCAACAGTTCATTAGTGGAGCTTACTCAGAGCTTCTGTCTGGCAGACAAAAGATGCAGCTCTCAGTTATCAGGCTCTAGCAGAACTGTATAACCAAAATTAAGTTTGTGGCTTCTGGGTTTGTTTTTTATCAGCTGAATTTCATGGTTCATTTGTAATGATGGAGATAAATGAAGCTGACTGTGTTGTTACAAAGCTAGACACAAGTTGCCTTTTTGTGGTGAACCAAGGCAATGTGCCAGGGAAATTTTTGGTGGAAAGGAATGGAAATGAGGTGTGTTTTCCATGACAGACCTCACCTGATAAGAAATCAGCACTAACAATGGTTGTAGGAGCTTGCATTTTTCATCAGGTTTTGACTGTTTTGCTCACTCCTGTCTCATGATTCTTTGACATATTTTTCTTCCTTGTGGCTCATCAGGCATTAAGACAGGGAACTCTGTGAGGAAAGCCTATATGCTGTGTTCTGCCACCAAAACATGCCTTCTCCATTCCAGAGATCCTGGGAGATCCCATAAATAATAAGACAATGTGTGGAAAACCCATCATCATGAGGGTCTGGGTTTCTCGGCTTTTTACTTGCCCCTTTCTTTGCATGGGTATTCGAGTGTGGAGCGTCCTCAGGTCATGGTTGCTTTTCCTCTGGGGGATTTCAGTCAGACAGTTGTTTGGACAGGCTTTTTCCCATCCTGCATCTGCTTCATGTGAACTGCAACAGAAGAAAGGTGTGGGCAGGGTTTCAAAAGCTCTCTGCATCAAAGAGATTTATCTCATTATCTTCAATATGTTCACTACTACCTAGTGGAACTTCTGAAAATATAGAGTGACTCACGTGCATTTTGTGTACTGATACATCTTCAAAAAATTTTGTTCTTCATCATCAAGTTTAAGAAGGGCAGCACAATGTGATAAGTGTCAAAAGTCCACCTCCTTACACTCATCCCTCTTTTCAGCTCTTGCTGTGTCCTTTTAGTTCCTTCCTCAGTAATGCCATCAAGAGGGATCTTGCTGGTGATATATCATCAATGGCAAATCCTTTGCAAAGGCTGTAGTGACTCCTGTCACATGAGATGGATGAACTTCCCCACAAGGGGAAGGGGCAACTGTGTGTGCCCCAAGAGAGAAAGGTTGTAGAATTAGGCAAGAGGCATCAAAGAGGAGTTGCTAGAGCTGCCAGACTTAAGTCAGATCAGTGCTGCTGCTAGCTCTAGGATCCTGTCCTTGGTGATGAGAACCAGATGCTGCAGAAACCAGCATAAATAACAGGCAGAGAACAGAGAAGTGACAGTCCTGGTCTCTAGTAATTGAAGATCTGACATCCCTGATTGCCTGTAATTATCTGCCCTTCTCTGGATCTTATCAAGTCTTTGGACTTAAGGGATTCCTGTGGTGTTATTTCTACAGTTATTAAAGAAAAGTTGTGTGAAACAAGCTTTCCCATCTGCTGGATTTTTTTTCATTTCCTGCCTTTACATACCCCTGACTATTTCTTTGCCCTTCTAGCAATCTTTTATCCTTCTCTCCTTCATCAGAGAGAAGGCAGCTGTTAATGGGAGCTGCTTTGGCCTTCTCAGAATCCAGTCTGAGGTGGTCAATGCCATAGTTCCCAGGTGGCAAGGTTGAGGGGAACACATGTTTGCAGTGAGGAGGGATCCTACCTGGGCAGCTGCTAGGAGGAGTGAGGTGTGATGGCCATGAAGAAAGGGAAAATGAGAGCTGAAATGGTATTGAGAGGGCCCAGTTCCGCAGAGGGAGGAAGAAGGAAGCAGTGCAAAGGAGCAAAACAGCAGAAAAATTGGGCCTGAGCTGTCTGTCATCTTTCAGCCCTGATCCATGTGCCAGCTCAGTAGCTTCAGTTTCTGCATGTTTCTGTGGAATATCTGTCTGTGGATCTGTTTAGAAGTCAGCTAGATATGGTCCCTAGCAGCCTGATCTGACTTTGGATCTGGCCCTTCTTTGGATGAATCAAATTAGACTCTTTTATTTAACATTATTTTCTAATGACTGCAACCTTCCTTCTATTGCTTCATCTACAATCCTGGATTGTGTGTGTGCACAAGGTTTAGAACATATCTGAGGGAAAGGAGGAATGAGGGAAAAGGATAAAAAGGTTTTAGCGTTGCAGTGGTGATGAATACTCTAACTGGGGAAAAAGGGCACATCTCCCATTGAAGTCTGGTCAGGAGAAACAGCAAAGTAGCAGTCTACCATGCAAGGCAACCTATATGTTTCCCCTAAAGGTTTTGAATCCCTAATTGCTGCCTGGGATCTTGTGCAAAGAGAGAACGATGGACTCATGATTTAAATCTATAAGCCTCAAATCTTTCTTGCAGCATAGATTAGCAAAACACAGTAGGATTTCTCTCTGAACAAACATGTTACTCCATTTTTTCCTTTTGATACCTACTCTGCAGTCTTCCTATAGGGCATGGAGAGAGAATTAGATGAGAGGGGCTCAATGCAACTTTAATTTTCATGTGCATACTGAAACACACAGCATTTAGGACTATTGGCATTCCATCTTGTACATATCTTCAGAAAGTGCATCTTGGCTTCTGCTCTTGCTCAGCTTCCTGTATTTATAGAACTGATTTTGAGAAAATAAGGTATCTCTTAGACATTCTTTGCTCCTGTCCTGACCACAAACACGAAGTGTAGTCTTTCAGATCATGAGAGACAGGGTTTGCCCACAGTTTGGTATCATGTGTACATAGTGACTTGTACATAGCAACATATCTCCAGAAAAACAAACAGACCTCTGCATATCATCATTGACATGATATTACAGATACATACTTTACTTGGGCATGAACATATTCTTTGTTGGAAGGCACTAATGCTCTTCAGGTATGCTGACAGTCAGGAGTGCTCTGTGATTTCATTTTGAGCCATGAAGCACATGCTGCAGTTCCTGTCCTGCTCCCTGTGGTAAGACCATGGGGTGCATTAGCTCTGGTTTTCAGAATGTCATTAGTTGCAGATTTGGCAGCTCACATAGCAGTAACAGGACAGCCCTACCAAGGCTTGTGTGCTTACATCAGGATTTGGCTCTCAGTTCATTCTTCTCTGCTGCTGAGCTCGTTTCCTGCCTGTGTGCAGCTCTGGGCCCCTCTCCCACGCTGTGAGCCAGTGTGCCAGGTACACAGCTGCTGGCCTGCTCTCCCAGCCTCCTGCAGCTGCCCCGGCACCAGGGACCCAAGGCAGGAAGAAAGCTGCAGGATTTTGGTGCTGCTTGAGCCATACTTCTCCCGGCACATGTTCCTCTGCGCAGTTGCTACCCACGCTCGGTCTCAAACTGAAAGAAAATCCTTTTCAGCCTGAAGGACTCTGCCTGGGGCTCTTGGTCTGGAAAGGGGCAGAGAAAATGTGAAAAGGATTGAATGAGGTCACTGACCATGTAAAAAAAATAAAGCAATCTCCCAGGCACAGATGAGTGCCATACTAGGTTGGGCAGTGTCATCCCTTCTGTCACCCAGCCTGTTGGCTCGCCTTGTGCAGGGTGAAGAAACCTTAGAAGTTTGTGGAATTTGGCAGTAGGGTTTGTGGCAAAAAAAAAGGAGCCAGTGGGACTCCAGTTTACCTCAAACCCTATGAACATAAGTGTTTTTAGCATTTAAATCACTTGAAATAATAGCTAATTGTCCGAGTACAGTACAAGTAACAAGACAGAAAGCAAAGTTTTCCTCGGAGGAGTTTGTGCATGTTTTCCATTAGCAGTCCAGACAAGGGCCAGAGCTGAGAAAAAGGCTTGAGAACAGCCTTTCATCATGACCTCACTAACAAATTTCCCAGCACTGAGTTCAGCTCTGTTGCATAACTGAACAAGTGAAGAAAGCACTGCTGGTTCCAGGATACTGGTTGTTTTACTGGTATTTTGTTTTCCAGCAAACGGAGTAAGGGTTCGTGGGTAGTAAAAGCCCCACATGGAAATATAGGCTAGGCACATATTTATGGCCTGTGGGCAGAGACAACAGCCTCGAGATGTCTTGTAGCTGCTGTATGGATGCTTTATATGTGGCCAGAGGGTCCCACATGCTCCAGATGCATCCACATTTTGGTGCATTTGTGTCAAGGTTAATGAACAGTGGGGGTGCTGGGCTCTGCATTGTCAGCTGGCATGTCTGTGTGTCTGTTTGTTCAGGCGTTTCCAGTGTCTACATCAGTCTCTGGCTTTTTTTTTTTTCTCTTTCTTTCTTCCTCGACAAATCATCCAAACAGGAGAAAGAAGCAGGCAAAAGAGAAACCCCCACAAAGCGAAGAATAGACCTGGAAACTTGGGTGCAGTTCTGTGACCTTTCCCTACACAAATTTTGATTCCTGCTCAAACTTAATATAGTGCCTGGGTGTGAAAGGAGCTCAGATGGGGCATCCTCGCCTGTGATCTCTTGCTTTTTCTGTGGAGCCTGGGGTTTCCTGAGGTGAAGCCTTTGACAGGAGTGGTTTGAGGTATTCCCTGCTGCTCACCTAATTGAGCTAGCAAAGCAGAAGCAGCTCTCTGTTGTGGTGTGGGAGAGGAAATGAGGTGCAGGGGAGCACCTTAAGCCACTGTTGACACCAGAGACCTTACCTTGTGAAACCCCAGAGCTCCTCATGTATGTAGGTCTGTGGCTGATGATATCAGCCAGTTAGAAGGTGCTGAAAGGGATGGAAAGGAAAGGAAGGACCAGGCCCTCCACTTCTCCTGGCTGCTTGGGCAGGCAGTGCCTTGTGCTAGTTAGTGTGGCTGTGGGGTTGGGAGCAGCCTCTTAGATCGGGGGATCATGGTCTCTGACTAACTGAAAACCACAAGAGCATCTGTTAACTTTTAAAAACAGACACTTGTAGAATTAAGATAAATGAGGGCCTTACAAACTTCATGACAATTGCAGAAGGCATTACAGATTTAAATACATGTATTTAAGGCCAGTCAAGTGGTTTCTGTTGGTTTAGGTTGCAGATGTATGAAAAGAAAGGCTTTAGCCTGGCCAAACTGAACTCCCTGTATGGGGAATTTGTTTAAGTTCAGCGGCCTTACGCCCCAAAGCTGCACATCTGCAATCATTAAGCACTTATATAGGAAGCTGTCCAGGCAGATGTATCACCCTCCTTCCTACGCTGTCTGTTTTTTGGTTTTGATATTACTTAAAGCTTCAGTAAGAAATAGTTTTTATGGCATCAGATGCTACGAGTCTTCTGTGCCAGTTTCCAAGTTTGAGTGTGGGCTTGCATGGCTGGTGTCTTTCCAAGAGGTGGAAGGAGATAATATACCAGGGCTGGAAATTCCTTGTGAATACAAGAAGCTGTAAAACCTCCCACGGGGTGATCTGTGACAGTGCAACAGGCTGACAGCCTTGTCTGGCTTCTTGATGAAGCATAAAAAGGCCGTGTGGAGCTGCAGATGCTTTCCTTGATTACTAATGAGAGAAATCCTGACCGCTTGGCTGGTTTTCCTCATGGGATGAATGCTCAGGGTTGTTGCCGAGGTGGTTTTGTTTTTTTCTTCTTTTTCTCCCCGTCCCAGTCTGAATATCTTTATTTGTTTGAAAGTATCCCTCTTCCTGATAAAATACTAGTTCCAACAGTGCATGCTTATCTGGGAAAGGGTCTGAGATTGAGGGCAGATCTGAGAGGGAGCAGCTGAATGATGAATCCCTGGTGGATCAGCAATGAGTGGGGGCCACATCTGGGTAGCCTCTGCTCTGACTATATCGGTGTTTATGCAGAGTGGATCAAAACCAGCAGGAGAAGTGGAGGCACCCCATGGCAGCTGGGACCAGGGTGGCTGGCTTTGTTTTCTCTGATGTGGCTGTAGCAGAGCCAGCAGCAAGTTTCTAATATCACGGATGGATGTCTGAGCTGTGAGGCCACTGGCAGCTTTTTCTTTCTGTTAGGGAAGATGAAAGCCCTTTTGTAGTGGTGTGCTTTGTAATCAACTTTGTATTAATAGTCTGTTCCATATACATTTGCAAGCTTCTGGTATTTGGTTGTACCCTATTCTCCCCCTCCCCCTTAGGACTGTCCTCTGGAACCCTTCCCAAGTTCAAGAATGTTCTCGGAGGGTCCCAAGGTGATAGGCCCTGATACGGGGCATCCTGCTCCATCCTGGGGAGACTGGCTGTGACAGCAGTCAGGTTTCCCCCTGAGGGGTCCTGGTTGGTCGACCCCTGGATCCATCCCTTATCCCCACTTCCCCTTAAAAGGTGATGCCCTGCATTGTTCTCCGCTCTGTCTGGGGAGATGCTTTGTCTAGGTAAAGGTGCCATGGGGTGCCTTCAATAAAATCATCTCTTGCTACCTCAGCCAGAGTCACTCCTTTCTTCGTCTCTGTTATCATGGTAAGTCTGCCACAGAGTGCCACGCTGGAACCCACCAGGCCGGCTGAATCTGCCAAACAGCAGAGGAGCCGTACAGAGGCTTGTATCTCGGGGCCAGGATTAGCCAGGCAAGCTACCAGATAAGGGTCCCTTGAAAATTTTACACCCTTTCATTGAAAAATTTGAACTTGATCCACATGTGGGATGGGAACATATTTGTGGAAGGGCAAAGCAAATCCACCCAGGCTTGCACACCGTGGTTAGGATGATGAAGGGTGCTGGTCTGCAATTCAGGTCTGTAATGCCAAGCACAGCCCAGCTAGTATACAGTCTGTGGACCCATGCAGACTTTAAGAGAATTTCCAAGCAAAGCTACCTGACTGTAGTGTACACCAGCCAAAGCAAGACACACAGCACCTCATACCTGCCTGCAGGTATGCATTGCACTGCTGCTGGGAGAGAGGGCGAGTTGTGCTGGGCTGTGGTGATAGCCATGCTGAAAAAACAGGCAGAATGAAGGACTGTTGAGCAAGAGAAAGGCAAGAGGAAGCAGGGAACTTTTGTGGTAAACCCGGTTGCTTTGGAGACAATCTCTGTTTTATTTAGAGCTGTAACTGGAGGAGAGCTGACAGCTTCCAAGTCACACTTTTATCTGGAAAGTTTCTGTGGGATTGTATCTCGTTGGTAGCAAACAAGGACTGGTGCAGACTGAAACTGTTTGTAGATGCTGTTCCCACACTCTACGTGTTTGATGGCTCTACATTTGTCTTTTGTATAGGGAGAAGGAGATATGCTTACACTTACTTTAACACAATTGTAGTGGATTGAAGCGTTTCTCACAGACTGATTTGCAGATTTTTAGTTTTGCTGTTTTTGATTTATTGTGTCTTTTCCTGTTGTAGCTTTTTATTCAATTGTTTTCTTGTTTGTTTGTTGTGGCTTGTTATGTTTAATAATTTCTCTTAGGCATTTCATTTTCATGGGTGTATCCTGCTCCTTGGAAAAGCTGCACAAGTGTAGAAGTTAAATGATGATCTGATCAGAAAAAGTAGCTTGCAAATATCAGCAATAAAAGGCCCACTAGAGGGATGTGAGATTTTAGGATTTACTTTTCTTCATATGTCCTGTACGTGCACCTAACCTGTGCTGTATTCCCTTCAGTTTGCTAGAGAAGAGGAAAGTTACAAATGTCCTGCAGGTTATACCTACAAAATACTGTATCAGTGTTTAAGATCACCGTACTGAGCAATTCAATACTGCATTGTAATGCATCACTTTGGATCTTGGGCAGTAAAATTTCTGTCTTAATCCCTTCTGTGGCACTGTGATAATTCAGTGACTGAATAGATGAAAAAAAATTCCAAACAGTTTTCTTGTGCTTGAAAAATGTGGTACCGACAAATGTTCCTTGGACCACTCACTGGGACTTACAATCAGAGAAATACAAAACTGTTCTCAAAGCTTTTTGTTTGGCTTGTGTTTATTTGTTTCCCTCTTATCTGTAGGATTTGTCTTCTGGTTTTCTTGGGTTTTCTTTTGCTTTTTATTTACAGAAAAAAAAAAAGGATGAATAATGGTTCTTGGAAGCAGAAAGTGGGCTGTTTAATAATCAGTGCTGGGAATGCTGTGTAGTGAAACTGTGGGTGAGGGAGTAGGTGGTTCTACTTCTGCTTGTCTTGCAGTTCCTACACATGGTCATAAACAGCTGAGTTTGTGTCAGGCTTGCAACTCTGCTTATAAACTACACCTACCTCAGTTTGAGGTGCATGCTTTATCATCAGTTGGTTTAAAAGATATTTCTGGAAGGCATATTTGAGGTTCCACCTCTTCCTGAGGGGCTGCTTCTGGCTGCTAAAGTGTGAAGAAGTGTGCTTTTGTTTATGCTTATGATCTCTTTACTTTGTTTCTAGGGCTCATCACAATAAAAGAAGCCCATGATATAGAAGCCAGACTTAATGAAGTGGAAAAGCTTCTGAAAACTATTATAAACATGCCCTGGAAGGTGAGTAAGCCAAGTTCCAATTCAGCCCAGCTTGACTCCTCCTTCATGGTGACATGCACTCTCATGCAGATTAGAATGTGATGGGCTTTGCCAAACTCTGAAAGAAGCAGCAATTTATTGAGTAACTCGGAGAAATGCTGAGTGCCAGAACTATGTAATGGTTGATGCCTCCAAGCTGTCACTTGTAATGAGTCTTTCTGTCATGCTATGAAGGGGTGGAAATGTAGACAAGGGACAAAGCAAACTACTGGTTAAAAATGGTCTGTTTTTATTTCCCTCTTTTTAAGTATTCAAGGTCTGAAGTTGTCCTCACGTTCTTTGAGAGATCTCCTTTGGACCAAGTTCTAAAAAATGATAATGTCCATAAAATTCAGCCAAGCTTTCAAAGTCCAGTTAAAATATCAGGTAAGAATTGTTATCTTCCAGCAGTTGACACAAGGCTTGAAGAATGAAAATTACTTCATTTGCTGTTCCCATTATTATTTCTCTAGCAACAATTCAAAATATAGTTCTCAATTGTGCTTTGTGATACAGAACATATAATTTTCCTTGATATACTATGCAATGTGCATTCAGGCAATAAAGTGGCAGGTGAAATGGGAGGCTCACAAATACAAAGGAGTGAATGTGAGAAAAATGCAGTACTTACTGTGTATCATCATATATCATAGTGCTGTTACCACTTAGAAAGGAGATTTTATGGCTCTTGGTACAGTTCTGTGAAAATGTAAGCTTGGTGCCAATTAATGGGCAATTTCAGCAGTGAGAATATTAAATATTATTAGGAAAGGAGGGGGAAACAGAGGAGAGGAGCATAACCCCATCTTGAATGCAATATGCACAATTTTGGTTTCCTCATCTCAGGATATAACAGAATTTAAAATTATAAAAATAAAGGCTGAGGATTCAAGTTGTTGAACAGCTTCTCTAAGAAAGGGGTTAATTAAAGAAGGACACCTCACCTGTGAGAAAAGATGACAGACTGGTATGGTGGAAGTCTACAAAGCTGTGAATAGGAGGAGGTCAGTTACCCTGTGCCTCTTATGAAACAAGAACTATAGGTTATCCAATATCATTGACAGACAACAGGATTTAAACAAACAAAAGGAAGGTTATAATATTGTTTTGCTTCCATACAAAGCAAAGCTAAGGAATGGAACTCACTGTCATAGGATATGGTCAAACTGAAAGCAGAAGTGACTTCAAAAGGAAATTAGACAAGGAAGTGGAGGAAAAGTACATTGAAACCTGTCACAGGTGGAGACATAGGAAGTTCCTAAACCACAGATTGCTAGTGGGTAAAGTGGAGCCTATCCTTGCCTGTTCTTTTAGCCTTTCCCTTCTTTATCTGCTACTCACTATTGTCAAAAGGTCTCTGATCTTCTGGTGAGCCTCGTTTTATATTTCTATACTGAAACTCTTTGTTCAAAACTCCTGGTTTGTGTCACCAGAAGAGCTTATTTACAGTTAATTGAAATGAAATACTAAACAGTCTTCCAAGATTTATAGAGTCTGGCAAGGAACTGGTATCAATTTTCTTTGGTACTAACAAAACTATTTCAGCTGAATAATGCATGTTTTAATTCTAAATTATTGTTGGTAGTGACAAGTCATGCCTAATTAACTGAAGGAAGCTTCTCCTACCTATGCTGCTATCCAAAAGCATCTTGTGGTAATTAATTTCATCATTCAAGTGATTGTTGTCATTAATGCTAAGAACATAGGTGGAAATTTGATGTTAATTGGTATTTGCCTCATCTGGGTGTTGCACAATGGAAATGGTTCAGTGTCTGGCAGTGCTGTCAGTAGATGGCAGTAAATGATAACGGGTAAAGCAGTTCATGCAGCAGTGAAATGCCGTAACTCTTAGGTCAAGTCAAGGACACTAGGAAAATACTGGCAATCCTTTTAGTCATAGTGCAGCTTTTTACCTGGCTTGCAGTCTTGGAAAAGCAGGCAAAAACGTTTCATATTCTCTGGAAAAACAAACTGTCCCTTGCATGGTCCTGCTCAGAGTGGTAGGTGATGCAGCAGAGAGAAAGGACTGCCCTCTAAGATGAAAGCTGAATTTGAGTTTTTGGTGTAAATCTTATTTTACAATCATACAATGCTGGCTCAAGATGAGTCATGTGAATTGTGATTCCACTGGGGCTCAGTGTTTTCACAACCCCCAAATGTATTCTGCTAAAATGAGTTGCAGTAAAATACAGAATGAAAGTCAAAGATAACTCTCAAGAAAAACATGGAAGTCAGTTTTGGTTTTACCTTAATGCAGGAGCATTAAAAAAAAAACCAAAAAAACCTCCTCTCTTCTGTTTCATCTCCTGTTCATTGCTTGAACTGTGTATATAGCTGAAATTTGTTGGTGTGTTTTCTGCCTACTGTATTTTCTACCACAGACCAATTTTTTTTTGTTGTGCTGATCATGCAAGGCTATAACACAGGGTCATAGTGTCTTGAGGCCAGTCAAGAGTTGTCCTACTTAAGATACTGCTGATTTTTTTGGGAATGTGTATTTACTTTTTGTTGGTCCTAGCTTCATTTAAAATTGTGTGACCGAAAGAAATCCTTGTGACTTGCCTAGTTTGATTTTCCATAGAACACAGATGTGGATTGACTTCTCATTCACATCAAACACTGTTCTTTAATTATCAACTCTCCCTATGGTAGTAAGTCAGTGGAATCAGGTGTAAATTTTAGATATTTTTTATTGGAGACTTCTAAGACAGAAACAAATAAGCAGTACCAAGGGCAATGTAAAACATGGTATTTCTTTACACAGCTTTGAGTTGGTGGTTGAATTAACTTGTAAGGTCACTTTTCATTTCCCTTTCTATGTCTTTTTTATTTTTGCCTAAGACTAGGACTGTCTAAGAAAAATACAATTATGATTTGGTAGTGGTAGCTACTTCCGATGCTCTGTGTCATTAATTGGTTAGGTGAATAAAATTGCTTGAGCACTGTCAGTTTGTAGATGTAAGAAGCTGTGAAACCAACTCTTCATTCCTGCTTTCCTCTGCAGATTTTCAATGTCATGCATATATCTCAGTTCATAAGCCATGTCAATTACATGTTGTTTTCTGTTTTCAATTACACAGTTGTTTTCCAACTTTTTTTTTTTAAATCTTGTTTTCTTTCTTCTCTGAACAGAAATCATGCGATCAAATGGATTCTGTTTAGCCAACACTGAAACAATAGTCATTGACCACAGTATACCTAATGGAAAAGAGAAGCACCTGGATGTAGATTCAGCAGAACATTTGTAAGTGGAGTTTGAGCAAGAGCAATGCTGTCACCTTCACTGTAGCTTTCCCACCCCCCCACCCCCCCCAGCAAAGTGTTATTGTTTGTTTAAGAGCAAGACTGGTAGAGCTGTCATCCTGACTGGTTAAAGGTTGCTGGGCCTGCTTGCTAACACTTCACAGAAATTTCCTGTTAAAGTAGGTAAAATGGGAGGATGGTGGACCCCAAAGTGATCAATCCTCTGCGTATGATAAAAGAACTGAAGCTTCCTTAGGGGTGCTGCAGAGGGAGAACATAATTATTTCTTTCACTCATGAGTGTGATGAGAGCTGGTTTGAGCCCAAACTTGGAAACTCAAACAGCCTAACAAATGGCATATCCTGCTACAAAGGAAGTAGAATGTTTGGGAAGCAAAAGATTCTACTCAGAGGGGAACACATCCCTGAAAGTAATTGAACAAAGGTCAAGAGCTTCTCAGCTGGGACTTGGTGTAGCATGTGTATATCCTTAGGGAGAAGGCAAGTTAGACTGGTTCAATTGGAAAGTTCTGCTTCCTAATACATGTAGGTATTCCGGGGTCAGAAACCTGTAACCTGGAGGGCTTTTATGGCCATAAATTAAAGCACAGGGAGTTCCATCTCAACATGAGGAAGAACTTCTTTACATTGAGGTCAGCAGAGCATTGGAACAGGCTGTCCTGGGAAGTTGTGGATTCTCCCTCTCTGGAGACATTCCAAACCCACCTAGATATGTTCCTGTGTCATATACTCTGGGTGACCCTGCCTTGTCAGGTTGGAGTGAATGATCTCCAGAGGTCCATTCCAACCCCAACCACTCTGATTCCTCAATTCATGTAGGTCTTAAGTCAGTGACTGTATTTACAGATGGATGTTGATGAAAATATGCTCCTACAGATTCCTGTCATATCAGGTGATTGGTATTTCAAGGAGCTTCAGCTAGTGAACCATTTAAATATTTTTTATGAGAAATGTTGGTCTACTTTTTCATTAGACGAGTCAAATGAAGGAAAGAGAATACTAAAAGACTTATGGAGCCTTTATCTTTGAATGCAGTGATCTGCCTTTTCATATTTGAAATGCCAGTCTGTAACAAGGTTTAGAGCTTGGCAACATTTTGTCAGGGGGCTGGAGAGTATGTCTGGCTCCAGTGTAATTTCTTGAAGTCTTTTTATTAACTTGTCACTTAGTGTTTTGAACCTTGACCTTGCTAACAGCGTTTAAGCTTATAAGCTTGTAATAATGAGGCTGAAATGGCACACTAGAGGTAATTCTGTAAGGTCAATACCTGGAAATTAAAATTGTTATAGTTCACAGTGGATCGCTCTTTGTACGGAGAGTGACGAATTATAGGAGAAGATTACCTGTTGCCCTTTTCCTGCTTTATTTTGATTATTGAAAAAAATTATTTAAAAAATATTTATAACTAGTTTTGATTTTTAAAATGTGCTCCAGCCCAAGCAAAACTTACTAGCCTGGGATCAGAAACTACAGTCATCTAACGGTCATCCCATTGAAGTCAGAGCCTGTTAAGGTCAGAAAATACTAATGTGATAAAAACTAAATGGTAGGCATAGTTTCCCATAAACTGTGGTGGAAGAAATGAATCTAGGGTAACAGCCTGACTTTGTGCAGCCTGACTTAGTTTAACTTTCCAAAGGATGTGAAGTCAAGAGTCAAGAAGTTAATAAATTTCGAACGTGTTTTATACAGTGCCCTAAATTTTCCCATCCTGCAGCTGTATTTTATAGCCAAGACATAATAGCCTGGAGATAATGGAACCAGTGCAGCATAGCTGTTTTGTAAAAATTGAACATTTTTCAAAAGAAGAGATTTCCTATATTGTTGGTTTAAATGAATATTATTAACCCAAAAAGGAAACTTTAAAATCTTTCAAATCCGAAACTGTTCCCTTTCAGTCTCAGTAAAATTGGATTTATGATATGTTCTGCCCTGAAATCAGAGTTAATTCCTTGTGGACTTGATATCCTCATATGGGAATTTTTTCCTTTCAGCTGCATTAAACTCTTTATGACTTCTGGGTTTTGGCTGCTGATGGACTTGAATGAGACATTTTGCAGAGCAAACCTGTATTTATTGGGAAGAAGGACTTGAAGCTTCAGCAGGAATTGCTCATTCCCTACACTGGCTAGCTGTGTAGCCTGTAGTGCTACCTGCCCAGTGATCCATCAGCTGAAAAGTCTTATACTTGTTGCAAAAGAAACCACAGCAATTCTCCAAGTTGCAGTTGCTTACTCTGTTGTTCTGAAGTAGGTCTTTTCTTCTTCCTTCATTTTCTGTCTGATTTTAGTTGGCAGTGCACCATATTGTTCCAAACTGTGGTGAAGGCAGTGTGCTCAGCATCCATGTGGCATAACTAGTCCTTTTGTGTGTGGTTCTTGGGTCTGAAGTCCTTTTGAAAGAAAAAGGTGGTAAATAAATGCATTTCAACTTATGCTTTGGGTTTGTTACAGAGGTACCTTTCTCTCCAAGACAGTTTGCACTTCTGTCTCTTAGGCCAGCAGTAGAGTGTGGCATTGGATAAGCCAAGAAACTGCCTTTTTGGCAAATTTATTCCAGTACCTGAAGGAGGCATGCAGGAGACATGTAGAGGGAATTTTCATGGGAGCATGTGATAGGATAAGGGGGATGGCCTTAGCTGAAGGAGAGTAGGTTTAGATTAGCTATTAGGAAGAAAATCTTTGTGTAAGGGTTGTGAGATACTGGAACAAGTTCCCCAGGTTGTGGATTCACCATCCCTGGAGGCATTCAGAACCAGGCTGGATGGGGCTCTGAGTAAAATGACCTAGTGGAAGATGTCTCTGCCCATGGCAGGGGGGTTGGAACTAAATGATCTTTAAGGTCCCTTCCAAACCAATCCATATTATGATTCTGTGATATGTACATCTTTACTGTCTTCTTTTAGTGGTGGTGACTCAACCACTTCCCTGGGCAGCTTGTTCCAATGTTTGATAACCCTTTTCAGTCAAGAAATTTTTCCTAATATCTAATCTAAACTTTCCCCAGTAGAACTTGAGGCCCTTACTTCTTGCCCTGTCTCCTGTTAGCTGAAGAAGAGTCCAGCCCTGCACCTGGCTACACCCTCCTTTCAGGCAGTTGTAGAGAGTGATGAGGTCTCCCCTGAGCCTCCTCTTCTCCAGGCTAAAAAAATCTCTCAGCTCCCTCAGCTGCTTCTCATCAAACTTGTGCTGCAGACCCCTCTCCAGCTCTGTTACCCTTCTCCAGACAGGCTCCAGCGCCTCAATGTCCTTCTTGCTGTGAGGGGACCAGAACTGGACACAGGATTTGAAGTGTGGCCTCACCAGAGCAGAATACAGGGGGATAATCCTGGCCCTGGTCCTGCTGGTCTGTATTTCTGACACAGGCCAGGATGCCATTGGCCTTCTTGGCCACCTAGGCACACTGTTCATCCTGTTCAGCCACTGTTGACCAGCACCCCCAGGTCCTTTATTGCCAGGCAGTTTTACAGCCACTCTGCCCCAAGCCTGTAGATCTGCATGGGGTCACTTGTTGTGACACAGGTGCAGTACCTGGCACTTGGTCTTGTTGGAGCTCAGACAATTGGCTGATCAATCCAGCCTGTCCAGATCCCTCTGGGAAAGCCTTCCTATTCTCCAGCACACAGGCACTCCCACTCACCTTGGTGAGTGCAAATTGCAAACTGACAGAGGGTATACTTGATCTCCACATTCAGACCATCAGTAAAGATACTCAACAGGACCAGCCCCAAGCTGAGCCCAGGAAAACACTCCTTGTGAAAGACTACTATAGAGATTTTACTCCATTCACCATCCCTCACTCTTTGAGCCCGGCCACCAGTTTTTCACCAGGCAAGCCTGTCCAAACCACAAGTTTCTATATTGTTTCCTCTTCTTCCTAGTGAATCTGAGTAGCAAATCTAATGCATTAACAGGGGTTAAAATGATAAAGGATTTTGCCTTACAACACAAGAAGTAGGCTCTTGCAAAAGACAGTGTGTCTGTCAAAGTACTTTGAGGAAAAAATAATTAAGGGCAGCAGTTCAGGCATTTAAGGATCTGAAGGGCCACAGCAGAGTTGCAGAATTTATTTTGAGAAAAAAACCTGTTGGTAACAACACAAAAACATTTTGACTGTTGGTGTCATATACCGCTGCTGACTGTGGTAAACAGTCCTGGTTTATTGTCTTTGGTTTGTGTGTGCACTCTAGAGTAGAGCTTTGCAGAGTGCTGTGCACTCACTTCCTATGTGGTGGCAAGAAAAGCTTTCTGCTTAACCACAACATCTGGCTTCCACTGCTTTGCACCTCACATTCTGCTGGGAGTAACCTGTCAGTGAGGCTGGAGAACAAAATCTGTGGGAACATTTCAAATGTAATATTGTAGCTTTATGCTGATTAAGAGAAAGGGAGCAGAATCTGAATAGCCTTCTTGACTCCTCTTCCGCTTTCTTCACTCTATCTGCCCCACTGGTATTTCATAATCTGTTGTTTCTGGATCACTTGCTGTCCATAAGACAGCACAACGTGATCTGTGAAGTATTTGCAAGATACCAAGTCAACTCCCTTGTGCGCACGTTCCCACACACGCAGGCAAGAAAACAGCCTGGAGGGCCTAGAGGAATGAGGGTAAGAAACATTCAAAGTTCAGTCTCACTGCTGTTTCATTTAAAGTGAAGAGCAAAGCAACAACACCGCAGGAAAAAATCCATGAGTTTCTCCACAAAAAAATTGTTCTCTATTTTGCCTCTGATAGTTATAAAAAAAAGAGATGAGGAGAACCAGGAAGAAGTATGGAAAAGACAGAACTGTGGCCATATGTTGTAGGATGTATAGACCAGGCTAGCCAATAACCCATGATACTTCTAAATTAAGTTTTGGGAAGAGATGGGAGTGGGAGACTTATCTGTTTGTCTACCCTAGCACTCTTCTTCAGGTCCTCTGAAATACTTAACTCTTAGGTCACCCTCTAGGGTGAGGTTAGAGGGATGTCTGCAGTTGTTCCACTTATCTAAAGAGTCTAACTTGTTCATGTGTAGATGAGATGCAGTTTTAAATATTAATTTAAAGCTCATCTCTTTATCTGCCATTCAGAGAGGACAGTAGGCCAGCTATGCTGATAGAGGTATTAGAGACACATGATAAAAGTGAGAGCTAGGTTAGAATTTCTTTTTCCATCTTATGCAGTTTTTCAGTTTTACTTCCTTTTATTTCTCACTCTATCACAGTGAATGAAATTTCTTTCAAAATATTAAAGAGAGAGTTTGAGAAAAAAAAAACTTTACAGTTCTTCAAACCTCTTTTAGAACTGAGTTCCTGGCCTGAAGTGACTGCCTTTAACTTCTAGGCTATCTTGGAAGAAGATAGTGTTTCTTACCACAGAAATTCAAGCCTTCTTGAAATGGAAATGTGTGTAACTGAGAGAAGTGTAGGTTTTAACAGCTTGATGCCTTCTGGTTGAGAGTAGGTATGAGACAGTAGTATCAGACATGCTTGCAAAAGTTCAGGTTATGAAATAGGTGTTGGTAAGCGGGGAGGAAAATACCAAAACAAGTGGAACAAAATTTAGGAATCTTTTTATATTTGGAGATTCTTTGGTTGTCAAAATCTAAGTCTTGTACCATGGGAAGGACAGCTAGACTCTGGAGGAAGGACAGTGTAGTAATTTTTTCCTACCTATGTTAGACACTTGTCCTCTTACAAAAGCCATACCCAGAGAAGGTGCCTGTGGAAGTGAAAGGCTGAGAATCCAAATTCAGACAGGAAACAAAGGCAGTTTCTTTTTCACTTTTATGTGAGAACAGAGGCATTTTGCGTTGTTGTCACAAGCTGTGGGAACAAAGTGGAAGGATGTGGACTTCAACTGCATGATTCACTCTTCCAAGACTCACTGTTTCCTTCTTTCCTTCCTTCCTCACTAATAGCTTTGAAAGTCAGAGGTGACAAGACTACTGGCTTGTGTGCACCATGGTTCTCACTGGCCCATGGTTTAGTCATAAACGCATGAGTTTAGGAGGAGAAGGCGGTGTGGATGGAATCAGTTTCAAGTGCTTCTCCCACTCTCTTAGTACATTTTTCCAATTCCTTTGATTTTTCTAAATGACTTAATGACTTTTGGTGTTGTTTTTTTTTTCACCTCTCCTTAGGTTCGAAAGTGTTAGTGACTTTACCTCAGAGCTGGAAGACAGTGATGATCCAACAGCTTATGTCACCAATTTGACATATTACCACCTGGTCCCATTTGAGACTGACATCCTGGACTGAGGCTGCTCAGGGGTGCAGTCAGCCAGCATCCAGCCAACCTCTTCATCCATAGGTTCTGCTATCTCTGGCATTGCATCTCTGTGAATAAGGCTGTGCAGAACAAGACCAACAGCAGGGCAGGTGCAGCAAGAGTGCCACAATGCTGGTTTTATAAGTATAGTCCTCTGTTGTGTGTTATGGAAACATCTTGTCAGGAGGTATCTGCTTTGCTGCTGACAACAAACTCACTTTCTGTGAAAGCAAGGCAGCAGAGGCTTCCTGGGGATCAAGAAAATCTCTGCTGTGTCTGTGGGAACTGCCACCCTGACTCAGCTGTCAGAAACTTGTGCTGCAGCAGGTAAAAGTCACCCATGCTCCTTGTGGTGCAAGTTGAGTTCCCCTTTTAGGATAACACCAGAAACTTCCTCAGATGGCGTGACCACACTTTTTATGCTCTGTAAGCAAGAAGACAAGCAAACCAGCTGAACTTTGTGAGTTCCCTCTGCAGTTGCTTAATGGAGGTCTCGTGGGTCGCTTTTTGCTCAGCTACCGGATGATTGGTGCCTTACACGAGATGTCAGAAATACCATTGAGTGCCTCCAGGAAACAGAACACATGAGCTGACAGCTTTACTTCTTTTAATCATGGGCTTTTGTATAGTCACTGAAAGAGCAACTGCTCTTTCCTGGAATAGTAAAGCAGGCAGCAACTGGCATTGCAATGAACTGTGCATGATGTTTGGGTATCTGGATGATTTCAGAAGTCTGGAAAGCCGATGGGAATGCTGAGCTGCTCCGCTAAGAAGGGTCAAGGCTACAGCAGGCACTTTGATAATATTTTTTTCTTTTCATGTGGACCAGCATATGTGAATGGTGCTTACAGATGTTTACATCAGAGAGATAATTCCCTATGCATATTTTTTCCCAGAGGATGGGAAGGAAGACACTGAGATTTATGTTGTGTTTGGACTGAAAAAGAATGATAAGCTGCAGTATGCCTACAGTGGTAGGAAAAACAGTTTCTCCACTGCCACCCTGCCTCAAGGAGTTTGTCCGGCTTTCTGAGATCTGCCTGGAGGGGTCAGGTGCAGGCCTCCTGGTTGTGTAATGCCTTGGATTTCAGCAGAGATAGGACAGTGGGAGCAAGAGTGGGATTGGACCCTGAAGCCTCTTGACTATTGAGCAGTGCAATGTTGAAGTCTCCTCGGGGTCTCTCCCTTGCAGAGCACCCCAAACTCCCGGCTCTCACTGTGAGTGCTCAACACTCACCAGCATGACCTTTCATTGAGCTCTTTGCCATCTGTTTGCAAATATTAATTTGAAGGGACTGAAATGCAAAGAAATGCATTTTTGGACATGTTTCTGGAAAAGAGGCTTGCTTAGTCCTGAAGAAGCTGATACAACTCCCTTCCCCAGACTTTTCATTTCTATCTATAGAATAACAGACAAACAGAATTTGTTAATGTAAATAATAAATTATTGAGAATCCTAGTTCTTTTACACAGTATGTTTTAAAAATATATTTTAATGAAATAAAATAAAATATAACTCACCTTCAGTACACTTCTGCAGCTTCAAACAGTGCTTTCTTTTTTTTTTTTTTGTCTCATTTTGAGTACACTTTCCCAGACATGTCAAATCATCTTTCTTTTTCCCACAGTTTTTGAAACATGCTGAATAATAGTAATTTCTGTGCTCCACGTTACTCTTACTGTAGACATGGTGTGTATCCACATGGAACCTCTGCCTAGCTGTTGATCTTGGGTCTAGGTGTATGTGGCTTAATGCCACTCAGCTTTGTGGAGGATTTCTGTATTTTCATTATCATCAGTGAAATCAAATTTGTCCATTATTGTTCTTGAAGATGAAGCAGATTCCTATAAGGTAAATTTCTATAGTAGAATGTAATATGCTATCACTCACTCCAAGGCTTTCTGAGAAGCCTCTTGAATTAGAATTGAGAAGATTTTTTATTTTAATTAAAACTCATTAGTTTTAATTCTTCTGCTAGTGTTCTTAATTAACTGTGATGAAGTAGAAATAGCCTCTGGTAGACATATGTATTGGACTGGATATTGGAATATTTTATTTCGATTCCTGACCTTGCTCTCAGCCTACCATGTTGCCTTGGGTAATTCTACTTCATCTCCCTATCACTGAGTTTTCCTTGACTGATATTTTGGAAAGCAGAGTCTTTGGCTTTTGATGCAATGTTGCCCTCTAATTAATTTGAATTTTCCTATGAATTATTGACCACATGGAAACTACTTATCTTTTAAAGCACTTCAAATTGCATTAATTATAAAATAAATAGATAAGTATTGCCAGACCTGTGGGTGCCCTTGGGGCCCAGATGCTGGATGGTCAGGATTTTTGTCGTGCATGTTTTGGAAGTACATTTATTTTTCCCAGGTAGCCTGGTATTCTGGGGACATGAAATGGTGCAGAATTCAGTTTTTGCTGCATTATTGCATGCAAAAAAAGAATAAATTAAAAGGACCAAAAAAGAACAAGCAAACACCAGTCTTTCATCATTTAAAGAAAATGTAGCAGAAATAAAATTCCATGGTTTAGATTTCTTAACTGAACCCCTCCCCTGTGCACGCATTGTAGCTGGTAAAACCCCCCATGCCCTGGTCTGCAGAGCCCTGTGGGAAGTGTCTCAGGGGATGCAAAGTGCTGCCATCCAGATGGGTGCACTGTTGGGTCCTCCAGAAATGTAAAAAATAAGCATCATTATTCATTAGTTACCCTATTGATGATTCCAAAGGAAGTGAATGCCACAAGAATTCTGTCCCCAAGCCCCTCTGCACACAATGCCAAGACACTTCCTCTGTAAGGCTTGTCCTTGAAAAGCTGGTCTGTGTTTTCTCTGCAACTCTGGCTTCTGCCCTTGGCACGCACCGTGGGGATCACGTGTACCAGTCCTTGCTGCCTGAGCAGAGCAGAGCTGAAGTGTGCTGGTATCTAGGGAAGGAGCAGGAGGTATGTGTCTCTTGGCAGGAGCAGCAATGACAAAATCGTTTGGTTTTTATTTCTCGAGTCATGAAATATGCTGACATTATAGTGTTGCCAAATCTTAGAGGAGTTAGGGAAGACAAAGTGTATCACACTATGCTATGCTTTGTCCACCAGTCACTTTTTTTTTTTGGTTACACCAACCGCTTTTTAAAATCTTAGTCTTGGATTCCAAGTCCGTTTTTCATAGCAGCAATAATCTGTAGCTCAGTATCAAACTCTAAAATAAAATAGGGGAAAAAAAGAACTTTTTGTAATTACTTCCTGTAATATCCATTCCTGCTCCAGTCAGCTATCTCTGAACTCCATTCCCCATGCATATACAAATTATTCAGGCCATTTTACTGATCAGCTTTCATCAATGTAATTGCTTTCTTGTGGAAATATTCATACCCTGAAGAGTAGTTCTCAAGCTTTATAGCACACAGACCATTCCCAATTTCAGTGCTGTCAGATAATTTCTTCTTGCTCTAAACCCATTCTCACTATAATTAACTCTGTTAGTAATACACTGGGGAATTCAGGTAAGGGGAAAATACCAAAGTAATAAACATAATATATGTAGATCTAAGAAATGGAGAATTCCTATTTACCTAAAAGCAGCAGTGAAGATTAGTGGGGTGCAATTGAACTGTATGAATTCAGACTTTCCTGGGCTTGCTCAAGCCCTGTTATTATGCCTCTGTTTCCTACAATTCATGCATATAACTCCACCATGCTCTGTTGAAAGAAAGAACAGCTTGAACTTTAGTATCACAGAAGGGAAGATGGAACACCAAGAGTTGGCTGAGACAGAATTTTGCAGTGCTTAGTTTTTGTCCTAGCAGGACATCTAGCATGCAGATGCTTTGCACTGCAGGATAGGACTTTCTTCAGAGGTTTGGGTTGTCATTCTTCACAGACTGCTATTAAGGGAACCTGCTAAGGATCTAGAAAAAAGCTCCTTATTTTCTGAAGATGCCTTGTCTAACTTTTCAGAGTAGTAAATTTAATTTTCTATTGTCCTGTGAGGCTACCTGCCTCAACCGAATGACTCAACTGAAGAACTGGCTGGTCAGAAATCATTTCTCAGCTGCACAAGTGCCCATTTCTGCCAGAAAGCACTGGACTGGAGCCCAGCCCTGGCCTGGGCTGTGGAGATGCCTTTAACCATCCTTCTTTTAATCCTCAAATTCTACTAAACAAATTTAATAAACTTTTAGATAGAAATGACAGCTGATATGCTGATGAGAAGAAAAACCAAATGTGAACAGGGAGACTTGATTAAAAGCATCCCAGCACCAGTTCTGCATATGTATTTTCCAGTGAACTTCAAAAACTAGAATATTCTTCACTAAAATGTTTTACAGAATCTGTTGGCACTCCATGCAAGGCCTTGCATGTCCCTCTGGTGCAGCTGTTTCTGACACAACCTGGCAAAAATCAGTGCTTGGCCACAATTGCAGCACCTGTGTTTGTAAGGTCTGTGAGGTACTGAGCTTCCTTTGGATCCCCTGGCATCTTGCAGGAGGCTCTGAATTCCTTGGAGGCATTGGTCCTCTCCACAAATCTCTGTGCAGCCACATTAAAATTCCTCCAGCATTCTGGGGGTTCCAAGCAGCTTTGATAGTTTCCATTAGTAAGTTAGCTCCATTTAGCATTGCAGTTCAGTCTGGAAACCATCTGCAAGTAATTTTGTTTAGCTGTATCACCTTGTACTGGGCAGGCTGGAAATAGAAATAATTACATGTACCAGAAGCCAACTTTGTTACGTAAAACGGAAAAAAAACACCACCAGTAAAACAACCATTGCCCATTATTTTCCCTTATAGCCATTAAAATTAAGTTGAACAGATTCCATGACTTTTGAATGAACATGGGCCCATTTCAAAAGAGAAATGTCCCAAATTATGCCAAGTTTCCCTTTGTCTTAGGGGATCTGGCTGTGGTGGTTGAGCACAGTGATAGCACATGGTGCATCCAGCTACCTCAAAGTGACCTTCAGATAGGAAAACAAGCAGTGGGTGTATGCTAAAGGGAGGGCAGGAGGCACAGGGATGGCTTGGAAGGAGAGGGAATGAGAAATAAATGAAGGATTGTAATGTAAACAGAGGACATCTCAAGGGTTATTTCCAGTCTTGAAGCTGAAATAATTCATCTTTGTCAGAGAGCTCTGGTCTGGTAGTGTCTGGGTGTTGAATCATACTGTTCCTCAGCCAGTATCCTCCAAGGAATGTTATCAACCCTAGCAGATTTTGTTGAAAGGAGGAGATGTCTGTGTCTGATCAGGTGCCTTTGTACAAAGTGAATATGCTGAACTTTCTGGAAACAGACCTTCTGCAGCAATGAAATTGATTGTGGTTGCCACTTTAAAGCACTGCACAACTCATGTAAATGATTTGGGCATTCAGCTTCTTTTCAGTTTTTCCCACTCTGCAGTTCTTCTCATGCACCTTACTCTGCATGCTTCATGCCCACATGTGTGGGATTAAAAATGCAGATGGCTTCAGGTGATGGCCATGAGGGCCCTCAAAGACTTGGATTGCCCTGACCATTCACCTCACCTGGGACCTCACCCACACTCTCCAATCAAGGGCTTTTCTTCAGCTCCATCCAGGACCTTTAGCATTTTTAAGGTGGGCTGCAAGGGTGGCTGCCTCTAGTCCTGCTCCTGAGTTGTTGTGGAGATTTCCTGGGCTGCCTTCTGACACGAGATGTGTCATGCTCGATGCTCACTTGATGGTGACTGATGACCGCCCTGCTTCATTCATAGTGAGTTCTCCTGTTTTGCTTTTTATTATAAGCCTCATCTTTACAAGTATTTCCTGATATTAGCATGATTTTTCCTGTTTCAGGGAAATACTTTCCAGAAATGTCTACAGAGGCTACATGCTTGGGGATATATTCTTTGTATAACATGTGAGTTAAGAGTATAGTTGTTTGTTCTGGAACGTATAGCTGCCTGATGACTCAGCTGCTAGAAAGCACTGTTGTGACATTGGTATTTAAGATAAATTAATGTTGTCCTGCCTTTTAGAATAAAATAACAACAGATAATCACATGTAGTTTCCAAAAATAATCCAGTTACAGGCTTTGATGGCTGGGGGACTTCTTCGTGCTTCTTCTCTGATGCCAACCATTTTTAGAAGTTAATGGGCAGTTCACTTGAAATTACTTACTGGCAAACTCTCTGTAGAGTTAGTAAATATCCAATAAGCAAGCTGACATTATAATAATCACAAATTTGAACCTATAATGGTCACATAACCAGTGGTTCCAGGTGGTAAATATGATCATTGCCAGAGGAAGAGTGGAGGTGCTCCCTGGCAGGAGACTCACAGAGGTCAAGTGTGGCACCACCATGGAGCCTGCACAATCACGGGTGCTGGGCGTGTCGAATGTGCAGAGTAATAAGTTCCTCAGAAAGAACAATTTGTATCTCCTTTCTACTTAATATAATAATATCTTTGGGTGTGGTTGTGAACAGGTTAAGAGGGCTGGCAGTCCTATTCTTCAAGTTGAGGTGACAACAGGGACATTTACCCAATCTGCATTGAAATGTGCGGACCTGCAGCTTCTGAGCTGTGAGAAGGCTTGTAATTCAATTTGTTTCCTTCATGCTTAACAACCTGGGAAATGATGAAGGTGGCAGGCCAGCTGTGGAGGATGGGTGATTAGATGCATGTCTGAGGGGAGAAAAGTCTGGCTGCTAATGGGTATAAGCAGATACCAGCAGAATAGGAATAAGAATACCAGTCAAGGGATACAGTAACAGCTACTGTAGCAATATATTGTGACCCTACAGGGTTTTGGCTTAAGACATCTGAGGCATTTAAGTGGAAATCAGACATTATTTTCCATAGGGCTGCAGTGCCAGACAGGATTTTTAGGCAGCATGCAACAAGGCAGAGAATTCTATATCTCAGTGAGTCAGAGGAGAGATGCAGAGCAGTTACATGGATGTGATAAATAGAAAAGTTGGAATTGCTACTTTAGGCAGCTCTGAGATTGCAGATCCAGACTTAGCATTTTAGTCTGATCAAGGAGTATCAGGCACTGCAGTGCCTAGTAGAAGAATAGGGTTTTTCACCAATAGAGTGGTTCAGGTTAATGAAGGGAACAGAATGCTATTAGAATTTAATGTGCAAATTTATTAGGCATCTAAATGGTGATTCATTAATAGCTGCAAAGGAAGATGAATATCTTTCATTTTATATGCAGTTAGATGTTCTCTAGTTGGAAGCATCCCCTTGCACACTTAATTAGGCTGAAGAGGGAAATTACACTCCCTGTGTACAGTGCTGTTATCATTCTGGTCGCTGAAGCCACCTCCAACCTAGCACACATCCCATGGGACTGCTGGGCTAAAAATAGCTGCCCACTGCTGACAGCTGCAGCAGAGGGCACAGCTGCAGACCAGACACACGGACACCGACAGCACTGGTGGATGAGGAACTCTTGGTTGAAGCAGATGTGTGTGGCACACATTTGGAAGAAGTGTTACTCTGAGCAATTAGAGCCTGTAGTGAGCTGTCCAGAGTGTAGGAATGATTTCCCCAGGTGGGAAAAGCAGCTTTCCTGGATGTTGCCAAGAATTGGTGAAATTGGATTTCTGCTTAGATCAGGACTTGAGCTGACTCTGCTCTGCACAGTCCTGCATGGTATTTGTAGATACCAAGTTATTCCCAAGTAACTCACCTAAATTCCCTAGTAACTCACCTAAATTAATGTCAGCACAAGTCCTGTAGCAAGTTCAGCTGCTCACCCAATGTAAGTGCATTACCTTTCACGTACCAGCCTGTAGATTTAAGGGAAGGATTTTGTATCTCTATCTTTAGATCCACCACAACAATTTAAACAGTTTGAATGGCAAGGACCTAGGAGAAAGGCTATGACACGCAATGAAAAATTGAACTGACTTCTTAGGCCCTCTTCCTTTGGCTATGGCCTATGTCCAAGGTTTATGCAGTCTGAGGCATTTACATGGAAAAAGCCCTTTCCGGGAACCTTCGAGACCAGGATTCCAAGTCCTTATTCCATTTAATATTCCAGTTGGAGGAGTGTCTTGTGATCCGTTATAATTATTATTACTAATAACCTTTCCCATCCTCTGGGTGGTTGCTATATGAAATTCCCTGTTCAGAAGCCAAGTCAGGATATTCAAATGCAGGATTAACATTAAAAGTTGAAAGTGAGACAATTACCACGTTTGTTTTCATTTTACCCTGTTAACACCAGTGCTGCTTAATCTTAGAGATGGCACTGGAATCTGATTTAAGATAAATGTTTGGCAGTTGAGCTAAACATTACTAGACATGAATGTAGGCATGACAACTTTGTATAAGAGCCAGAAGTTGTAGAGACTCAGATTATATTAATAAGAAATTATATGGATGGTAGGGAGAAAAGGTGAAACTTCTGGATACAGTCTTCTTTCATAAGATTTACTATGTTCCTAAAATCATTGCCAACATAATTGTTTTAAAACAAAACAACCCACAAAAGTTGTTTCATCTTCTAGGCCTGGTATTTCTACACATGCCATTATGGCAAGGCTTTTCTCAGGGCAATTTTTGCCCTGAACAGTTTCATTATAAGAAGACATATTCTGATTGGTTTTTTTTTTCTTCCCTCCTGATGTTTATATTGCTGTTTTTCACCCTGCTTCTCTCTTGTCACTTTACCACCAAGAAGGTTGTAACAAACATAAGAGGAAGGAGAGAAGGCGGGCAAAACACAATTTGAAATGCAGAGCACCAAAAAACTGCATTAGTTTTCTTAAATAGAATCAGGAGAAATTATAAGATATTTTAATATCACAGGTGGGTTTTATGCCAATAAAACCTGGTGTTTTGAAAAACCTGTCTTTCTGATGTGCTCTTCTTGCTCCTGCTCCCCTTGCTCTTCACTTATAACTTGCTAGACATGACTATAGAGCTTAGGTTGACTTCTATTTTTAACTTTTGTACCTCTATATGTATTTCAACATAAAGTTATCAGTACTGCATTAGCATTCTTTTTGAAGGCTATTTAATAATTAGTATTGTGGAAGATAGTCTTCTAGTGACTATGCTTTTGAAAATTATATGTGATCTCCTTTGTAGATTGCATAGTAAATGGTTGCCAAAATACTGATTTTTAAAAAGGAAAATGCGCTAGCTGAGGCTATAAGCTGGGTACATTGACACAGTAAAACATATTATATTCATGAGTAAATCTTAGGTGCTTCAGCATGAAAAGCTGTTCAAGTGTCTGAGTGTATCTTGACAAGGCTTATCTGATGCCCAACCACATGCTAGTTTGTTTATACATGTTGAACACAGGGGAGGAGCATTATCTTTTCGGTAGATTTTCTGCAGAAAAGCTCATCTTGTCCCTGCTCTGTGAGTGAAACCTCTTTCTTGACTTGCTAAAGTTAATGGCAATCTTCCAAGTTTTCCTAGCTCTAGTCAGAGTTGTTGCTGTTGACATTTGTTACAGGGAGGAAGGAAGGAAGGAGCTTTCTTTTGTTCTCAGGAGAAAAGTTTAATCCCTTTTAAGAGCAAGAGGAACTGACAGGGAGCAGTTAAACAAACAGATCAAGGTCATGCACAGGGATTTTGTGTGGTGTGTGCAGCCTCCTCTGCTAATACCAGAATAAACTGGAAGTCCCTTTTTTCCTCCTTTCCACATCTCTTTCCAAAACCATTCCTCGGTTTGGTCATCATGGGTTTGAAATCAATGATCATAATGTAATACAAATGTGAGAATCAGATAAGAAAAGGACTTGATCATCCTTCCAGCTTGTCTGCCAAGCAGTAGTGGGGCTGAGGCTACTGCAGGGGGGACAGGGAGCCAGGAATGAAGCAAAGTATGTGGGACAATGTCCTCATGGTGTGTCCCAGGTAGAGAGAGCAGAGTGGGTTGGGTGATGGTGACCAGGGGCAGCCAGGAATCAAGCTGGACACAGGAGTCCGTTGTGACAAGAAGGTACAGGGTTGGGAAGTTGAATTATTGGGTCAGATTTGGGTTTGCGACGGGCAAGGTTGGACTCAGGACCATCTAGAGCATAGCTTGGACAGGGACCAAGAGCAAGAGCTTGAGCTAAATACATTGGAGGGTGTAGAGAGCCCCAGCCAGGCTTCTCTCAGCAGTCAGGACACACAGCTGCACAATCCCAGAGCTAGCCTTGAGCAGTGGCCCTTGGAGGGGCAGGAGAGGCTGCAGGGCCTAATACCAAGAACAAAACTTTCACCAGAAGCTTGGTAGAGCTATCTGTTAGCCACATGGATATGACTGCTGCAGAGATGATAATTATTTGTGTCTGCTTACTGTAGAAGAAGCTGGGAAGATTTCCTATGCTATTCTTTTTAACAGTGATTCAGCAAATACTCAGCCTAAAATTTGAAGTAGTTCTGGAACAGGTTGAGGTACAAAAAAACAATATGAAAATTAGCAGATTGCCAGGGCTGGTACTAATCACCCAAGTGTTCTGGAGGAGCTCAAGGGTAGACTGATCTCTTAAATGTGAGAGATGGATAGTAAAATAGCAGATGAAATTCAGTGCATGTAAATGTAACTCCTGGGTAAAATTAATCCTAACTTCACATACAATATTCTGAGCTAGCACTTTGTTATTCTTATGTAAGAGTGAAACTGTGGGTTTTTAATAGTTCCATGAAACCACCAGCTAGTACTCGTAGTAATGGAATAAGAGATTAAATACTATCACTTTGGGGAAAGAGAACAGGGGGTAAAAAACTCTGGCTCCCCTTATAAAAGGGTTGCCCCCACCCCCCCCAGTTCTGGTCCTCTCATCTCAAATATTTCACAGCAGGAGGAAATTTGAAGAAGGGTAATTCATTTGAGCAAAGGTATGATGGTCTCTTTCAAGGAACAGTTAAGTAAAATTTACATTATCTCTTTCCAAATATGAGAAGGATGGTCTGAGAGAGATCTACAAAACCACGAGTGACACAGAAGAGAGGAATAGAGATTGACTTCTTGTTATTTCTTGCATGGGAACCATGGCCCATCAAGTGACACTAGTAGGAGGCAGGCTCAATGCAAACAGGAGGTGGCTGTTCCTGGAGAGTGAATGAGGCTTCTTGTGCTGCCTGCCAAAGGATGGTTTGGAAAGGAGCCTGGAAAAGTGTTTGGAATAGAGCTTCTTTGAGTCTTACTATCTAGATAAATCACAAAAGGCTCAGGGAGTCCCTTGAGGCTAGGGAGAGTGTCAGTGTGAAAGTGCTTTCCAAGTAGCACTTGTTTTCACTTCATTTACAGACACTGTTGGAGGCAGAAAACTGAACCAGGTGGACCAAAGTCTGTTCAGATATAACTCTACCTTTTCTATGATTTTACTCATATCTTTATATTTGAAGACAAAAGTCTAAGTTACTATTTTGAATTTGAAGTACATCTGTCCTAGGCGTGATACAAGGCTGTCAAATACTGCCGTGAAAATTCATTGTTGTGTCCTTTGATCTGCCAGATCTTCAGAAAAGCTTTGACACTCTGCAGATCTTCAGAGTACAACAGCAATGTTAAAGATGAAGCAGAGGACTATGTCTAATGCCAGCTGTCCAGTGAGGAAGGCCACCAATGCAATGGCAAGCCCTCCAGCATGAGGACACTGTGGGTTTATCCTGTCCTGCATCTATGAAGACAGGATGCTGCCTTCCTGTTCATGTGCTTAAAATATTTGTTCCTTTCCATCCTTCTGCTTTTGCGTTTTGAGGGAATTTGCCATGAGTGGTTTCCATGGTTACGAGGATAGGGCTGCTCTTGGAGTGGGAAATCTGCAGAGAGCAAATAGAAAAACCAGTGCATCTGGGACAGGGTAAATGTGCTTTGTATCCATAATGGTCATTCCGCCCCAGTTAGAAGCTGATATGAAATTGGAAAAAGAGATGTTATTCTTAGCCCCCTTGTCTTACTGTGAAATGTAGCTCTCCTTTACCATTAAGTCTTCTTAGATTGCTGAAAACACTCTGATTCCTGTGGTCCCTTGAGTATTAAAGGGCAGGAAACAGGCTGTGTTGCAAAATACTAAATCAAGTTGGGCAATTTTCTTGTGCAAGAAGGAAAACGTTTTTTTCCTTCTTAATTAGACTTGTACACTTCTATTTTTTTCTTTCCTCCAAAGAAAATGGAGGAAAAGACAGGAGCAATGGTTCACTCCTTGGTAGCACTGTGAAATACTTGTGCCTCTGACCAGGTGTGTAGCTGTCAGATTCTTGGTTGAACTGAGGAATAATGATGGGCACATCTACAGGGGTTGCAGGACACACACAAAAATCTTCTAATGAAGTAGCTGCATTAAAACAAAGTTTGTTGTAAACCTGAAGCCAGCCTTGTCCCATGACTGGCACTGAAGAACCCACTGCCTCTGCTACAAAATTTGAGCAAGCCTTTACCACAAATGCAGAGGGTAAATTCACATGTCTTTCTAAAAAGGTCAGTACAGAATCTCTGCATATACTTGTTGCCTGGTGGGAGGAGCGAGGAGATAACTGGGCCACCCTTTTCAAAACCTTTTTATTCTGGAGTGGTAATTGCCAATCTGGTAACTTTGATTAAAGTTACCTGCAAGTTCTGACTGTAGGGGAGAAAAAGGGTAGAGAAAAAGCAATAAAGAAAGCAAAATCTTACATTAGCAATTAAACTTGGTGTCTTCCCTTGCTGTCTTCCTCTATAGATTTTAACTGTATTTCTTTGCCACTTGAGTGCAGAATCGCTTATCTGAGCAAGCATCAACACAATTTTCAAGGTGAGTGCAGCTACATCTCATAGATGCCGATAGAAACACTCAGGGGACTAACTGATTACCCAGACAACACTACCAAAGGATTTATTTTCATTAATTGGTATAAATCCTTCTGTTAACTACACTAAAAAATGAGCCTTTTCTAAATGTACACAAAAATCCACTCCATTTTTAAAATGCATTTTTCTTATATAGTCCAAGTTCCAGATGTCTTTCTGTTTGCAACTTCTACATTAGATTTCTGCAGTACTTGAGAAAAATAGAGTTTTTGATAGTAGGAGCAGCTAACCATTTAGGAGAGCTTACCAAGCAGTGGAACATTGCAAATAGCAATAAATATTAAAATCCCAATGCAAGATATTTCCAGGCTTCCATATTCCAATAAAATGATTAAAATGAATGCTTTGCTATTTATAGAGGGTGGCAGCTTAACACCATAAGATATTCATATTTAATAGCATGCTCTTGTACTGCTTCCAGTGCTGACGAGTTGAGGGACTGCTTGCCATGATGGATGGGGTTTCAGCCAGGCAGAGCCTGCTGCTGATGCTCGGCCACCACAGCAGCCACCTGCCAGCCACAAGGTTCTTCTGACCAGGCAGAAGCCCCTTGATGGGGAGAATTTGTGACTTAGTATTGGTGTTCCTAAACACCTGACAGATATGCCTACAGTATCACTTTTTAATGCTTCAGGCAGTCATAGGGCACAACTGCAGCCACTCCGAATTTGGAGAGAATTTTGAGATATGCAGTAGTAATTGTGTGTGCTTCTGTCAAGTAGCATTTGCCTGGCTCTCAGGTGTTCTATCCCTTTTACTTCACAAAAATAACCTCTTGCAGCTTTGCCTTCTTCTTTGATAGTCAAGCAGCAGTCCTGGAAAAATGTGAGGCTCTTTTACACAAAAATTAACCAGGACCTTCAGGAATTGGTGGTGGAGGGTACAAAAAAAAAAAAAAAAAAAAACCCCAGACCAGAAAGCCAGAACACTGTCTGCAAAGCACAGCTTATTGTAGCTGGTTCTTTTACACCACAGTGTTTTGTGAGCAGTTCTGCCAGCTGTGTGTTAAATGAGATGAGTAACATCTGCCACATGCTCATTAAACATCACATATATGATACCCTCTGCGGAATCTAGTGCTAATTAGGATCTTTAATGAGAGTTATTCTCCTTTTAATTAATATGAACAGGGTAGATTTTCAGTGATACGAGTGAGGAGCTTACGTCTGCTTTTCCAAAAGCAGCTTAGAGAAGCATTTCATTGGACTGAAATGTCATGCAAACAGCAGTACAAGTGGCTGCTTTTTTAAACTGGGCCACAAGCCTGGCTGCACTGGAATTCTTGACCAACTTAAGTCTCTTAATTCTGCTGTAGGGAGTTCAGTTATCAGTGGGGTGATGTGATGGAATTCCTTTTACTTTCCTTCCTTTCTTCTGGCTTGCACTCTCTCCTAAAACACAGGTGACTATTCGGGAGAAGTGTTGCCCTTGAAAACTGAGTCTTGGACAAAAGCCAAGGTCTTGATCCAGCTCTTAGTGCAGCAAGTGGGAAGATGCCCATTATGTGAGAAAAGCTTCAGATGGCCCATGACAAAAGATTTAATGGAGCCTTTTCCAGTAGTTAGGTTTGCCCTGATTTCTCTGTCTCCTAATGTGTGCAGGTCACTGTCTGACACCAATGCCCTTTTGCAGGGGACAGGAAAGAGGTAGTTTTAAAATAAATCCAAATATGTGGAGGTCAAGGGTTCTATACAACACATAAAAAACAGTCTTTAGGAGAAGTAGTAGAGACAGGCCTTCTAAAGGCAGGTCAAACACAGGCTCAAGGAGCAGTTATTAAATAAAAAGGAAAAATTGCTCCACTGGAGCCACAAAGGATCTGTACCATCCATGTGGCAACATATGGCCAAGGATGCAGCTCAACAGTGGGAGATATGAATGTCTGACTTTGCCAGACAGAAACTGGCCCCCATTCCCCTGCCAAAATGCATCCCAGAACTCCATTTCTAATGCACAGTCTCCCTGCCATGGGAGCTGGAGAGAATGCATCTATTCTGAAAGTTGGAGATCCCCATGAGGTGTGGATTAGACCACTTAAATGGGAGCCAGTGAAGTGAAGACAAGCTCTAAGCCACAGCTGAGAGGCAAGATTGCATTTCTTGGGAGAAGCTGGTTTCAGCAGGAAGAAAGATCCCAGCTCCTGCTGAGGCCCTGCAAGAACACACTCTGTTGCCTTACCCTGCTGAGAGCTTCTCCTAGGATCCTGCTGCTGCTGTGGATCCGGCTGCCTCCTCTGCAGGTCGCTGCTGGGATGGGTGGAAGGTGCTCCTGCAGCTCCCATGGGTGTTGAGCAACTCTCCTGCAGGGAGGGGGAGCACAGCACATGGGCCTCACCTCTAGGGGCCCTGTTGGGGCTGCCCCATGGCAAGAACTCCTGCTCATCCCAGGGTACACACAGACGGATACACTTCGTGCAGGCTATGGGCCACTGCTGGCCACTGAAGGTAAATCATCTTTTGCAATAGGTTAAAGGGTCAAAAGGCTTTGAGCTGAAACCAGGTGCTGAAGCAGAGCTGAGCATGTCTGGTGCTGAGCTGATTGGAAAAATCTCAAAGCCATTTCCTCCCCCTGGCTTCAGCTTTATCATTTAGGTTACTACGTTTGGTGAGGCTTCAGAAGCAGCAAGCAGATCCACAGAGGTAGAGCAGGGGTTCAAATGTGTCAAAAATCAGATCTGCAGAGCTATTCTCATCTGATTTTTATTGAGCACTGTGGAATATGTGCCTGTTGTGTAAGGGATAACAATTGAATTACTAGTAGAGGTACTCTGGCCTGTTTTGAGGAAAATAATGAGCTTTAAATGCTGTAATAAGGATAACTAACTTTCAGTTTAAGGTAGGCTTAAACGAACTTGGCTAAACAGATCCAGCTTTTCCATTTAGAAATAAATGCCAGAAAAAGCCCTGATGTGTAATGTTTCAAATGAAAAGGCTGTATCTCTGTTCAAAGGAATCATGGGTACAGTTTTGATTTGATCTACCAGCATTAGCTGAGTATATATTCTCTAGAAAATAGGTCACAGCAAGAAAGGCAGTTAAATTTAAAAAAAAGAAATATGAGCAGTAGTGACTAGGGAGATTAAGGTGTTCAGTAGAGGAATGGCACTAAGTGACAAACAGCTCTCTTTCAGTTGGGCATAAATATTAATGCCTTCCACATTCATGCTAGACAGAGCCTTTTATTAAAACCTACTAAATAAGAAAATTGTAATCTGTGTTTCTCAGGTTGGAGGCTTTGAGCCTACTGTGGCTGCCTAGTAGGAAAAATGTAAAGCCGCTTTTGTAAATGGTCACTCTTGCATCACTTGTAGGAGTGGGGAATTCCAAATCTGATTTGACACATGGCTTTTCAGGACAGTAGCTTATGAAATAAATATAAAATAAACACTATCATCAGTTCCTTGCTGCAGGTATCCATTTGTTCAGCAGTTGTATTCCCCATTCTAGCTAGCCCTCCAGCTTTGGTTCTGTGCCCATGCCGTGGGAACAGCCAGGGCTCATGCTTGTATGTTCCCCTTTCCTAGCTAATACATTATCTCAGCTGTTTAAGAAATACAGTTTTGAACATTTTAGGTGATGTACTCAATATTGTGATTACACGTTGTACTTGTTTGCAATTATACCATCCTGATTACAATATGGCAGTCTGGAAAGAGTCCACCATTCTTAGTGGTGTAGTGCTGTTACTAGGGAAAATTTCTTTAGGAAAATTTCTTTTTTAGTGTGATTAAAGGAATTAAATGCTTCATAAAGTCAGATACATATACTTGAGTTAAATATATGTACACATACATGAATATTTGTGTCTTTACATATATATGTGTGTATTTGAATATTCACCAACATTTCCATATGCTGAAGATGCTTTACATTTTAAATGAAGATTTTGAAAATTTGTATACAATTTCTGGGCCAGGACTAAAATCAGTTCATTTTGTTAACTATGTCTCTGTTTCTTTGCTTCTTCTAGCTTTTCATTCTTCCCTGTGGAAGGGAGCTTAAGGCTCAACCAATGCACTTAACAATGTTTTTTCACACTTGAGGCATGGGCCTGATGGAATTTCTCAAAGGTATTGCTTTTGCTGAGGTTGTTTGTGCTCTTACATGGAGCGATAGCAGTGTGCTTTAGGGCACTTCATGCAGGAGCTAGCCTGGAATTTAACAAACAAATTTAGAGAAAAATTGTAACCTTCCACCCAGAAACAAGCCTGCTTCTGTAGCTTTCTGCTGGCTGATGGCTCTTTATATGTTTACTCTGGTAATGTTGTTATTATGAAAGGAATTGGTCTTTGTGATAACTTCAGGATGCTGTGAATGTAATGGGAGTTGTAGGAGGAAAAGCAATCATCTCATTGATTGAAGTAATCAATGAAATCATCTTATTTATTCCAGCTGTTTCAGTGATAAATGTGACATTATTCTCTCCACAATCTACCAGAAAAAAGTATTTCTGCAAGCATTATTCAGCAGTTAGAGGCTTTGCAGTAGGTCATGCTTCTATGTTGATTGCTGGTACACTCCAAATTCTGGTGTGCCCATGCAATAACTGATTTGGTGAGGCAGGTTATAGTCATGAGGAAGTGCTTGCAGAAAATGCTTGATAACTCTGAGCAGGACTAGAGCTTTGGTGTTTAAAGTAATTTGAGTAACAATGAGGATCAGTATCAAACCAAGGGGTTTACAACCTCCAATGGCCTCAAGATGATGCAAAAGTGATCAAAAAAGGAGACGTGTCCTGCTTCCAGCTCTCCAGGCAGAAAAGTCAGTGGCAATCTCTGTACACTGAAATCTGTGATCAATTGCTTATCCCCAAAGCAGCTGTCCTGAAGGTGGGGAAAGCAGACATAGGAACGGTGACCTTGTATTCTGGTTTGCATCCAGCACACAAGCACTTTACAGGGAAGGCATAGGAGTGCTACCAGAAAATGCCATTTTCTTTCCCCTGAAATGCAAAGAAATCCCACTAGATTCCAGAGATAAACCACTCCCCTAGAGTCATTGGACCAAGCCTGATCAATTCTTTAGAAACAGTTTTCTCTCTTAATCTTGCCAGCAATTTTAATTCATGCAGGCAAAACAGTTGGCATTTGCTACTAAAGTTGACAAGACATTTCTCATTTATTACATTGATTCTCAAAAGCAAAACCAAACAAGTCCCTTTCCCTGTGATTTGGGTTTTTTGTTGTTGTGGGGTTTATTTTGGTTTTCTTGGTAGGCTGTCTGTTCAATAATTTAATGACTCATTAAGCTTCTTGGAGGCAGAAACCATCATATTGTACTAAAGCTAATACAAGTCAGTCCTTCCTCTTGCCCAAGACATCATAAAAACTGCAAAATACTGATGCATCATTTGGAATATGAGTTTACCAAGAACAACTCTGACATTTTCTATATCCTCAGAAGGACCCTTTTGTGCTAAGCAAAATTTTACAAACACTGAAACTGTCATTCCCTGATACCCACTTCTGAATGTTCTAAATACTTTCTCAGCTGTTCCTTCCACTTGGTTGTTCTTGTTTGCTGTTCCCTACTAAATGACAAGTTAACAATAGAAGAAAGGATAGATAAATTGTCATAAGCTGTTGTCCAAAAAGAATTTCTGAGCAAGGCTCTGCTCAGACTTAAAATCCTCGATATATCATGTCCACAGCTACAGAGACTGTTCAGGAAGGCTGCTGCTGTAGTCCCTGAGACCACTTGGATTTTTTGGACATAATTGAAAATCATCTTTCAATCAATAGATATCTTTTATTATGAGGAAGCTGGATTCTTGATGGATATGTTAAACTGCCAATTCTGGGTGTCTTACAAGGCAATGGAGAGGATCAAAGTTAGATACTTCAAAACCCTAGTGATTTTGAAGCAGGGTGATCTGCATGGAGAAAGTTTAATGCCTGTGGTGTCTTCTCATTTTTCAAAACTAAAATATATTTACTCTGTGTGGGTTGTGTTTCACTGCTTTGTTGCCTAAAAAAAGATTTCATTGATGTATATAACAGTGTTATTTATAGCTCTCATTCCAAGATGACTGCACAGAGTTAGAGACAGAGCTGAGCCATGCCCTAATGTGCTGGGGCAGTCTTTTGCCATTTCAAATGTGTTTCTAGATCATGAGGAAAAAAAGTCTTGAAAATAGAATTTTCTAACCTTTTATGGCTATAAACAAATGATCATACACCTAGAGTCTGAGTAAAATGAAAAGGTCACTAATGTTTTAGGGGAAGAAAATGATATTTGTAAAGAAAAACTCCCCAAATGAGCTTGATCTTCACCTATAGTTTCATTATAATGTGGTTGACACAGAACTAAAATAAGGATGTAGTAGTGATGTACAGATGAGCTTTCTGATTGACAGCAGCCTGGGGAGAATTGTAATTGCTTGAGACTTAAGGTAGCTTTATTTGAACTAACTTCTAGCTGTTACAGAAAATCAGTTTGGAAACCCTACTCTCCTTCTGATCATTAACCCTGTATTTTTTGGTTCAGAATGGTTGTGCTTGGAGGACCCTCAGCAAGCACCAGAGTAAGGAGCTCATCCAGGTGTGAATGGGAAGAAAGACTGTAGGTTGGGGCAGGTCCCTGAGATCTGTGTAGCATGAACGTCTTGTTGCATGGAGCAGATCAGACCCGTAGGTCCAAAAGGAATGCTCTCAAAGTGGGTTTTGCCAACAGAGCCCAGTGCCCTGGCCAGAAAAATACAGGGGTAGTTTTCTTGAGGTGTTCTGATCTCTCAGTTCTGGTTTGGGAACAAACATTTGCAGCGCCAGCCACAGCAGCTGCTGCAGCAACTCTTTCCAATCTGATCAGGAGGTATCCCCTCATATTGAAGAGGATTGATCTTGTGGATTTCTTGGGCCAAATGAAACACATACATGCAGTATGTGTCTACATGTCCAACTGTCTAGTCAGAGCACGATGGTATCTTACCTGTCAAGGCTTGTTAAGAGAGAGGACAAGACCATCAGCCCAGCTGCGTGTCTAATATAGCTCCAGATTGAAGGCTGGTGGCAATTTAGCAGCTTGTGTGCCTGGACATGTTGTCCAGCGCTACATGATTGGCTGGCAGAGAACATTCTCTGGATTTAATTTACAGTGAAACCAGAGCAACAGATTAAATAACAAAGATAGTTGGGTAAATAAGGTTTCTATTTACAAAGATTTCCTTTCTCCCTAAGTTGTTTCCCCCCACACTGAACCTTGGGGCTTTCATGGAGTTGCTGTGCTTTGACTTGTCTGTACCTAGATCTGACTGCATCAGGCTGCCTGTGTTCAGGGCCACAGCTCATTCCCTCTATCTTCCTTGTCAACATTGCTTGGACTCTGATCAGTGCAGTCAGTCAGCCACTGATTTGCACCAGCTGTGGTTTTGATGCACTGGTGCATGGGGTTGAGCAGGTAATACTAAGGGAGGCTCGTTGCTGCTGCACATTCTATTCAGGGATTTACTTTTTTATGGAAACTGTTTTAAAATTCTCTCACACAGCACGAGGAAATGTCTTTTCTTCCAGAAGTATGATGAAAAGTTAAGTAGGTCATTTTTTATCTTGAAGATATAAAGCTTGAAAATAAAATCTTCTGAAATAGTATCCACTTGGTAAATCCAGAAAGGGTTTTTTTTTTCATTGCTTGATGATGCCATCAAATAGAGATAATGCTACCACAATTTGGGATTACTCTCTGGCACTGGGTCACTGTTGGCTCTTGCTTTGAAGTACATTTTCAGTATGTGAGTTTTCAGTAGTAAAGAGAAAATGTTGTGAAACTACAGTTGGTCTTCAGTGACTTTGGAGAACATGTGTTCACCTCCTGCTCAGTGTTTGCTTCACCTTCTCTTGTTAAAGGAGTAAAGGCAGAGCAAATTGGAATGTGGGTTGAAAAGTAAGCCTTTCATTTGACTAGGAATAGCCTGGGCTGCTGAGCAGTCTCCCCTGAATCCCTTAAATCCCAATGGTCACTTCTTTGTGTTATGTGCTACTAGATCCAGATATGGATGCCTGAGAGACGTTCTTTTCAGAGCTAGCTATTTAAGCAGCAAGATATAAGCTTATAGAAAAGCTCTTTTTTTTTTTCTTACTGATGATTATCTTCTGCTGAGTGCTCTTCAGGAGCACAGCAGAAGGCACGAAGCACCCCTCTTCTGAAAAACAACTTGTTTATATGTTTATCCTGACACTGTAATTTGGGTCAGAGAAGCCTGGGCTTTACTTGTTTTTTCAGAATCTCTGTCTCTTGTAAATATGCCATTGTTTGTAATCTTTCAAGCAACATACATATATATAGATACACACACACATATATATATATATGCAAAAGTGTATGCCATGAATATACTTTGTCTTTAGAAATAAATACCTTCTCTTTCTGCCACTACCTATTTCTAGAGGCCTTCCATACATCCCAGAGTATGGCATCCACCAGCTTTTGTCCTTGATATGACAGAGCTGCAGGTCAGAGCTTTGTGCCCTGCCCAGGATGGGGAAGAAACATGACAGCTATTCCTAATTTTCTTTCATTGAAATAACTCATAGAGGCTTAAAGCTGATGTTAATTGTGGGTGGACAGATGAGGGGTTGTTGGACGCCAGGGCTCCCATAAGGCCTGATAGTTCCTATCAAGTTCCCCTTGCATATTAGGTGTCATAGGCTAACACAAAGACAATTTCTGTCTGTGTTTTTGTTAGGGCTGTACCTGCCTCTGTGTAGCACTTCCTCTTCATTCACAGTACCTCTGCCTTTCTGGCTGACCATTTATTTCCAGGAGCTGCACCTCCAGCTGTACAGAGAGCTCTGTCTTTCCCCTCTACATCCAACCATATGCTGAGGTTTGTGTTGCAGTAACCGCAGCATGCTCTCCTAGAGTGAAAAATAACTCATGACAGCTTGCAAAATCCCTGCAGACATCTCTTAAGCCAGACTGCTTGCTCTTTTTAGTTTAAGCAAACACAGAAGACCACAAAGAGAAGGGAACTGGCTGTCCAGGTTAAAAGTGACCGGTTCAAACCCACCTCCAGCCTCCACCACGTTTTTGCCTCTTTCCCCTGCTTGCACTGTTGCCTCATCTTCAGATCATGAACCCAAAGGATCTTCTTTGGATCAGCAGCCAGCCATATTTAGGATATCATCATGAAATACATAGTATATCCCAACTTTGTTTCTGGCTTGCAGTGTGACCAGGAAAACCACTTGGCTCTTGTGCCTCAGTTTCTCCCATGAGAAATGGGAATGGTGATACTTCTTTGAAGTGATACATGAATCTGTGGGCAGGAAACATTGCAGAGAAAACAAATCTTATTGTTGATCACTAAAATCTTGTACACAAGAGTGATGAGGCAGCAGTAGGAGCCACGGGTATAATGCAGAGATTTCTAATTCCACTGGGTGGCAGCTGAGACTGAGCTTAGGTGAGGAATAGTGCTTTCTCCTTTGGGTTGACTATAGTGATTTTTTGCTAGAAGAAAACAGATCAAGAACCAAGCCTACCACAAGGTCCCAATGCTGTAACCATCTGTGATGGCTATTTTCTTTTTGTTTACATTATTTGAATCCCCTATTTAATACAGACAATAAAAAAAATCTTTTGAACCAAAACCCCCATCATACCTGCTGGGTTTGGATTGCCAGTTATTTACAATACTTTTAAAGGCCTAAAAACAAAAGTCATATCAGCGGAAGTCCACCCATTTTTCATTTTATGTATTTCCTATTGTACTCTGTTGGAAAACCAAGGGATGAGAAATCATGTCTCAAAACTATGTTTGTTGAGGCAGATAACCAAACAAACACCTTCTGTTGTGTGGAGTGGATCATATTGCCTACAGCTTCCTCCAGCTGTGTCAGGCTCTGGCAGAAACCAACCATTGTGTGAAGAACCACTGGGCCTGAAATGGCATTCTGGCAACCCTGTAGTGCTGCTAATAGGGTGCTGTGGTGGGCACTGGCCTGAAGGCACAATTCAAAGCACTGTGCTGTAATGGAAGGCACTACACTTCATCCTGTGCCATCTGGCATTATCTACGTCCTCCACTACTGCTGCTCCCAGTGTGAAACAGTCTTTCAGTGGTATCTCCCACTGCCCATCCCTAATCTGGTCCCCTAGGAAGTAAGTCTCTGGTGTCTATTTCTTTCTTGGTGCTTTTACTGTTTGCACCTAACAAATGGGGACCAAGCAATGCAGGATATTGAACAATTTAGTAGTTGGGTCTTGCTTTTCTGTTCAAGAGGTAAAGAGAAGTCTCCTATGAATGATGGCAGTCATATGAATTAGGCCACAAAGCTGTGGCAAGAACTGTTCAGAGCTGGTTAAATGCTGTATTAAGTGCTTCAGGAAGAACTGCTATCTATGTTTCCAAAGGTAAAAAAGTTTTATCCTTGCTCGGTGGCTTTCCTCCTGTTTCTTGAACACCTTGTCTTTTCGAGGAATTCTTCATTTGGGCTTTTAGAGAGGAAAAAAATAACCCTTTCTCTCTTTCTATCTCTTTGTGCTGCCTCAAAGTGAATCACACCTTGTACTTTGACACAGAGCTTCTCATTATTCACTGCACACTTACCTGCAAGTGCCTCACTTAAAGATTATTTTATTCTTTCTTCTGTTCTTACCTCTCCAGCTCATCCAGGGAATGCTGTTCATGCGGGTACAGTGGGTATAAAGGGGCTGCAGAAGTGCTCTAGGAAGAATCTCTGTTTCAGAAGAGCTAGCACAGCTGTGCAAGGCTGGCAGAGGCAGCTTTCATAGGAGTTGCCTTCAGGGCAGGCAAAGGGCATGACAGGAACAACAAGGCTGTGTTTCACTTGCCCCTGGAGAATTACTTATTTATTCTCCTGCCATAAAAGAGTCATTCTCAGCCTAGTCTTAACATCAGAGAGATCTGACACCTGGGTTCTTCTTTGCCCAGCAGATTTGGGCTGCAGAGGAGAAGCAGGCTACCCTCAGCACAGGTGTAGGAAGTCTCTGCAAAGCTGTATAAGGCTGGCCTGGGTGTCAGTGTACTTGCTTACCAACATGGGAGGGTTTAGATGTGAGAGGGAAATGCCATGTGTAATAGAGTGAGAGAGCATGGAGGCTTATTCTTGGGGATTGAGTGTTAATAAGGTTTGACAGGAGTCACAGATGAAAGAAGAAATTGTTACAAAACTAAAAGAAGGCTGGCTTCAACCCTGAGACATCCTGCATGCTCTTGCTGAAGACATGCCAGTGAGCGTGCAAAATGAGCAGCCCCCTTGTTTGTGTCTGAATTGATTTTTGAAAGGCGTTTGGTATGGATGAGCGTGGGACCATCCATCAGGCCTTCAGCAGTACAGCTAGAAGAGTGTGGAGATGTGGAGTGCAGTGTAGGAGCAGGTGCCCTGAGAAAGAAGTGGGTTTAGTTCTTTGCTGCTCTGTGATGCTGCCTTTCATCAGGTGAGTGAGAAGCAACACAGGCTCTAGCAGTGCAGGCTGACATTGGGTAGGAGACCATGAGAATGGTTTTAAACTTTATAGACCACTTATTACTGCTAAGTGCCACACTAAAAGCTAAAGAACAACAAAAGAAAGGTTGTTGGATTAGCATCTGTTGCACTCATGAAATTGTCATGTCAAGCAGTACTAATGCACTGGAAGGCAAACAGTAGCAATGAAATTGAATTCTCTGCCTGGACAGCATAGACTGTCCAAAGGGAAATTCAGAAAAATAAAAATATCCAGGAAAAACTGAGGCTGTCTTCAGCTCTGTAAAGAAGTCTAGCTGAAACAAAAGAATTCAACATAGCTTGGCATATAGCTGTGACACCTGGTGCCCTCCGAAAATAGCAGAGGATTTAAAAATTTTTGTCCATCAAATGGAAAACAATCCTCCACTGGTGATGAAATTGAGAAAGAACCTACCCATATGTTCACTGAGCTAAAATACAACAGAAGTGCAGTATAGAAACACAGCCTAGTGCCCCATGAGATACAGGATAAACCTAAAAACCTTTATAGGGAGAAGCAGAGCAGGTTACAGTGGACAGCAGGAGGAGACTTCACCCTACACAGCAGTTCTGGCCTGGGGCAAGTGCAATTTAAGTGTGATAGAAAAAGTGTGCGTAGAGCTATTCACCTCTTGAGAAGCTATTCTGTTTTCTTGTGAACATCAGCTGCTCCTGAGACTGCAGACTGCTGCTGGGTGCAGCACCATGCCCTCACTCAGCCTACTTCAACCCCCTCCTCCTTGCTTTCTGCCTCTGCTAGCTAAGAACAGAGCAGGAAAGCAGCTCGAAAAGCTCTTTGGCTCCCTGCCCTGACCCTGGCAAGCAGCTGTACAGTGTCAGGAGCCTGAGGCATGCCAGCAGCAAGCTCTGCTCTGCCGCCCTGGCAGTGCAAACTTGCCTGTCCCATGCACCCCAGCCTGACCTGAGGGCACCCTCCTCCCCAAACTGGTTTGCCAGTGAGTTCCAGGGAGCTTCCTGCTGAGTCTGCAGCCGCTGATGGTCTGATTAAACCATACACAGATAGATAAGCAAATGGCTTGATGCCACTTGTTTTTGCACAGGCAGAACCATCAAGTAAAAGCAAAGGGATTGCCTTCCTTTGTGCTCCTCTCCCATCCTAGAGGAAATATTTTTTCTTTAATGTTATTGAATTTTATTAAAATTAATTATATTGGCTTATTTAACTAGATTTTATAGGTAATTAATCTGAAGTTGGTTGTTAGAAACAAAACTAGTTTTACTAGTGGGATGATCACCGTACCCGGAGCACTAGCATTTAGCCGAACTGCTTTTTTGTTTCAACTTGTAATTTGTTTTCAGCAATGCCGGTTCCAAGCTTCTAGAAACATGAACCTATTCCCTGGAGTATCATGAGAGTAGCCACACCACACAGACAAGGCCATAATTAGTGTCTGGGACAACCACAGGAGAGAAATATGTACATGAAACCCAACATTCTGTCAATGCTCTGGACTTAAAGCTGGGTGTCTTTGAGGAGCTGTGAGATGATGGACTTCAAGGCATATCTGTGCAGCAAATTCTTCACTGCTGTAATTTCACTGATTCCTCAGCACATTTTCTGCATGTTGAGCTGTTTTAAAAGCAGGGTCAAGTACTGCCTGCCTTACCCTTTTGTTTACCACAGGAACAGATGGATCATTCACTTCTGCATTGCTCAACATTTGAAACCAAAACCCATGTAATTGGAGCAGGGGATTTTGGTCTGATCTGTACAAATAGTTGAACTGACTTAACTGTAATCAGTTATGAAAAACATCACTTAGAAGCACAGTGTTTTGGCTGATAGCAATTATGTCTTAGCTTGGTAGTTTATGAACCTGAAACAAAATTTTAAATTGATATGGCACCTTACCAATTGAAAGGTAAATTGCTCTAAGTCATAACTGATATAAATTATTACAATTGTGTCCTCAAAGAAGTTTTGAATGGATTAACTGAATCAGTTTAACAACTGATTGTAGTTAAACTGGTAGGAACTATTTTCTGTAAAGCAGTCCTTGGGGCTGGGAGATTTCATGGTGAATAAGATGAAGAGTTGCACAGCAACACCTGAGGAGAATCAATGACTCTTTGGAGCTTCAAGCATGGATCTGCTCTGCAAGGAGGTTAATGTATGTCAGCAAGCACCATTTCTTTTGCTGTTGTTGGAAAGACACAAAGATCTTCCTAAAACGAAATCAAGAATGCTTACAACCAAATGACACAAACTGCAAGTACAATATATTTAAATCATCTTGCTTCCAGATTCCTAAAAACATATCAATGTATTACCTAATTTCTGCAGGCTCTGGTAGAGTAATTATTGCTTATCTTTGTCATCTGGAGAGATGCTTCTGGATCTAGTTATCTGGTGAAGTGCATCAATTCTGCATTGTGTGCACCAGCTCCTTCTGGCAGAAATGTGTTTCTGTGAGCATGTCTGATCTCTATCAGACTTACTCTGGGCATGAATCAGTATTAATGATTTTTAGATCCTAGCTTAAGAAATAGCAGCCAGGGTATGCATTACAGTACTCTACTGTCCCCTGACTGAGGTTGTGTGGGTTGTGCCACACACATACTGTTGTGTGGTATAGTTTCCTTGGAAAGATAACAGGATTTCAAAGAAAGTTTTCAGTCAGTGATGTGGAAGAGAAAAATGTCCTCAGTGCTCCTGCTGTGTCTGGGCAGAAAAAGCCAGCAAGTATTTTAAGGCAGTGGCAGTGAGAGCGCAGATCACACAATTTGTAGCATCTTTGGAGAGTATAAGTCAGATTGCATTCCCTTAGGCATCCAGATGGATGGGGTTCAAAACTTCGAGTATTGATGGTAATGGGAACAGCTGTTTACTACCATGTTCATGTGTAAACAAGATGTGGTTTAATGGGCACAAAATCATCTGTTTGCAAAGAACAACCCAACCTTCCCCACCAGATGCAAGCTCCTAGGGCAGGCCCCAGCTGAGCCTGGCCTGTGTACCAGACCCAAACTCACTCTGACCCTGCACCCAGCCCTGTGCTTGGGAGGACCCAAAATGTGGCTCCATGGGCTTGACTTCCCCACCTCAGGCTTGAGCTCTACAGCTATGTCTGTGCACCTGAAGCTGTTTGCCATCACCTCAGCTAGCACAAAATGCCATAATCTCTAAGATCATGAAGCACAGATCATGCACTGATCAGCGCTGTCACCTTTGACAGGCCTCGTGGCGAGAGCTTTGTGATGGATTTGACACAAGATTAATTTCTGTTGAGTCAGAGAAAGAGTAAGCAAGAATCTGGACAGCTCACACTCATTCTGTCTATGGTGCAAGGGTTTAGGTGCTTCTGGCATTTTTTTTTTTTTTTGTTTCATTGTTCTGGTGTTAGGTTGGGTGAGGGTTAAACAATTTCAATGAGCAGGATTAACTTCACTACAGTAAGTAAGACACCATGCCCTTATTAACAGTCTGTCAGCCTGGACCATCTTCCTAAACTAATGTATGACAGGATGGGTGTCAGATTCTGAGGAGTCAGTAATAGAGGGTGGGAAGCAATGTGATGTACTCCCAGTTCACCCTCAGTAAATTCACTGAGCTCTGTACACATTGCACAGACAGAGACTATTTGTTCAGGGAAAGCATCAGGCTCCACTAATTCTCACTACAGAACCAAGCTCATTAGGAGTTTGCAAGTCTCAAAAGATAGCCCTTTGTCTTCCTCTTACTTTAGCTATGAAACACACAAGAAATACAAAACAATTCCTGGCTACAGAACACTGTCAGCATCTGGTGTTTTTAGGGGAAATGCCCTGGGTTCTCTCTTGTACCAGTGGCAGTACTGCTAAGTTAATAACCTGAAGTAGTCTGTTCATCATTGCATTAACAAAGAATTTTAATTACATCCTATTTATATCATAAAAGGCTCTGTGCATGTGTCACCCTCGTGTTTTGATTAGCTGTCTCTCAAACATCTTCTGGTAGAGATCTCTGCCTGTCATTTTGAGGCAGCAGTAGGAGTATAATATGCTAGGACATTTAACACAATACTGAGTATTTTTATTTGACTTGTATTCCTGGCTGTGTAGTACTCCAAACTACACTTGCTAGTCAGGTTTAGAAGGGTTTTTCCTTGCCAAAAGAGGGTGATGCTACTGTGAGATTCTTATGGCTGTCTATTATCACGTGATGTGCTACAGCCCAGAGACCCCTCCCATACATAGAATACCAGCATTTGGATCTGCTTGGACCAGACATGACAAAGAAATATTAAAAATACGCGGGAGAACTGGGGCAGAAGGACAAGGGTAAGAAGAGTAAGGGCGAGGGGTGCATGGCTGTGAACCCCTGCAGGGATCTATGCTGCATGAGTCACTCGGTCCTTTGGCTAATCTCAGTGCTCCCACCGTGACTCAGCGTTTAGGAATGAGGATGCAACTGCAGGCAGCCAGTATAGGCCCCTTGAGGATAGTGAGCAGTTGTGTTTTCAAATCATCAAAACAGAGGAAAGACCTAGCCCTGCCACTAATCTTTTGTCCTAGCTTCTAACCCTAAGAACATAAATTAGGACAGGACATGATTGTTCTCAGCAAATCCCACCAAATGGGGAAAGCAGCAGATGAAACAGCTGGATCCAAGATCCAAAAGATAGTTCCTATCCCAGCAATTTTTAGGAAGGCCACAATTTCTTCTTCCATATCTTGAGATTTCTTTCAGTGACATGTCTCAGAGTATGAAATTAATTCTGGTGGATGCAGACAATAGTTTAGTTTGCAGGTGCTGAAAATAATTTCATTTAAGAATAATGATATATTATGTTTATGCTGAAACTTCCATGATGAAAGTGACCTTGCTGTGATACAGAGAGTCTACTTACAATGACCATTACACAGGTGGGGAAATGACAACTAACCCAATATCACACCAAATCTGTTCATCACAGCTGGGAAGAATATTGCAATGTGTTGGTCCTTGGTTCCCAAAATGAGATCCACCCCAAAAAGAAATATTTTCAGAACTATTGCATGGCTAACAACCTTTGTATATCTTTGTGCATTTGTAGCTGTCTTCTGCACAGTCATTTTTTATAGATGAATTTGCCTCAATTGATGGAGAATTGGGACTCTGTATCAAGTGCACTATACTCTGACATAGTTTTCATTACTTTCATTAGTGCCTTGTTCCAGCCTTCATTTTCATCACACTTTAGGGTCTTTTTAGGTTTTATAAAAATAAATGTGATCTGCCCTGGGAAGAAAAGACACAAATTAAACCAAATCTTCACAGTGCAAATAATCTGAAATATCCTATCCAGTACCCAAGAATGATGGTCACTTCAAAGAGAGGTATCTGTCTTTTCCCAACCTTCTCTTTTTTTTTATTTTCAGTTGCAGCTAAGGTCAATGCATTTTATTTTACATCTCTGTGTAGACACTTAAAGCTGTGCAAAGTGAGTAAGATTTTTTTAAATCCTCCTATTTCACCCTGACAAAAATGACCATACATGGTGTGGAGTGGTACAGAAATTTTTTTCTCCAAGCTGACTGAATGTATCAGTGTGGAAGATTGAACACGCTGCCATTCAGTTCTGTCAAAAGCAAAACTCCATAATGTGCTCTGTTTCAGCAAATACTGATCTCCTTTGTTGCAAGGCTTTCTGTATGCATCATTAGTCACTTGACATTCTGTGTACCCTAGAAACCCAGAGACAGCAGCATCAATGCTTATTTGTTTATATATTTTAAGAAACTTCATTTATGGTTTGACTTCAGTCATATCACTTCACAAATTATCTTTCAAGAGCCTGTCTTATCAGAGAATAACTGGAGACTGGCCAACATGCCCATGGCCTTACCATTTTTTATTCCTTACTCCAGTGACTCAACTCACCCACACCACTAGGACCTCCATGGTACTCATGACCTCCCCGAGGGCTGCTAAAACTATTCATAGCTGCAATTCACAGACTGCCTGACACAGAGGACTACATTCATGAGACATGGGTCTCAAAACTAAGCTGCTTTAGTATAGGCTTAATCCAGCAGATGGAGCAGCTGCCTGACACTGTGGAAATAACCTGTTTATTTGTCCAGGGCAGAGTGATCTGGTGGCCTGCTGTACCTGGTAATTATTAACTAAAATGTGGTCAGTATTATTTGCTAGCATCCACAGGCATGAAAGAGAGCTCTGCCCCACTGGATATTTTTGAAAACTTTTACTACTTCCTATGCTTGTGCACTCCCATTAAAATAGTTTCCAACTTCAGAGTTTGTCATTAGGCTCTTAGAGCTGGCAAGGCAAACGGTGATCTCTGCTGTAAATCTAGAATGTCATCTGACACTGGCTTGACTGATGGAAACTGATCCTAAACAGTAAACAGAGCCCACTGTAGGGCTTAAGAGAAACTTGCTCATGCTCTATAATTACCAGTGACTGTAGCCAAAGGGAGCCTGATGCACCTTGTGGGGTTAAGGACCCCCAAGTAGTAATGGTAAGACATGTGGGTTTCCTTTACCTTGGATATAAGCTGTTCCACATCATCCCATGAGAATTGGAACACAAGGCAAGCCTAGCATTCCCAAGGTTTGTGTGCTGCTATCACATTTCCCCTACTCCATCCTGGAACACTTTTTAGCTTTACCTAGTTTTTCTGTCAACCTCCTTAGATGGTGTCATGTTCTGTCAGCTGGGTAAAGTGCTGATGCATTTATTTCAATCTTGACATTGTGACATGAGCTTTAGATTTAATGACAATTTCAGACAAACCATGGCATGACAGGCCCTTGTTCTCATGCTGTTTAAATGTGTACTTCTGTAGGAAACCAAAGGAGTAGATAATGGTGCCACCTGTACCCTAACCACAAACCTGGGCTTATAAATGAAAAAACTGTAGCTGCCCTGAATGTGGGAGCTACTTTTTGTCAGAGCTCCAGGCAGGGGGACTGCCTCCTCATGCAGAGCATAAGGGCCATATCTCTGCATCCTCTCAAGCCCTGCTCAAGAAGCCCAAGCAGAGCTCGTGGGACAGTTCAGGTGTTACAAAGGCTCTTCCCCACAGAGCTCAACTTGGACCGCCCATTAATGTCTTGCCTACTCGTGCTGTTTAAAGCTGTTCCACAGACATGGAGGGCTGTTGTCAGGGAAATAGCACCTTGCAGAGAGGTGAAATTACTCGTTGTTTTTCCTTCTTATGGCATTTTAAAATAGGCAGAAGTCCTTGGAGTTGTCTCTGTCAGTTTGGCATTTATCACTAGCAGAACCAAGGGAAGTTCTACCAGTCAAATCATTCTGTTATGGAATATTTTCTACAAGTATTTGCCAACACATTGATACCTCTAGCAAACATCAAGGTCATGCAGACCATGAATTAGTTTTCAGTTACAAGTGACTGGTTGTAAAACTCCTTCTAACCTGGAAACCGCAGTTGGCAAAATCCCAGACCCATTTTCCACTGGTTTTCTTGCCATGAGCTAGTGAATGCTGTGGGCTTGGTTGATCCTTCACCCACAGTATCCTCGCAGGAGTCCAGACTTAGGTCAGAAATGAGAGCACTTCCTGGGCTGCTTCTGTTCTTTCCAGGCTTGGTCTTGAGGTTTCCATTGTATCTGGAGGTGATGCCCATTTTCTCCTGCACAGAGCAGAGCTCTGCTTCCAGAGAGCAGTCTGGCCCTTTATGATTAATTCTTTGGTAGAAGCCTAGGTGCCTTTGATTTAGGTTTTGGTTTTTGTTTTTTTTGCTTCTAAGACATCTTCTCACGTTGCAGTATTAAATATCTAAACCCCTCTGGAATTAATTAGCAATAACTGATACAGGATATGATCCGAAAGTTGGAAAAGAGATCTGTATTGACAGTATGCAGAGACCGTGTTTGAGACAAGAGGCCAGTGTTTGATGGAGCCCTGGCTCCTACTTGGCATTCCTAAGCATCAAGATAAATTCCTCTTAAAATACATCCTCCTTTCTGATTTTCCGTAGGCTAGCTGGACCTTGTCTTGACTGGTCAGAATAGAGAGTCTACTTTAAATCCTGATTTTCAAATCTCTTTAGTCTTCAAAAAGTAACATCTTAGAAAATCAAGACTGGAGGCTACATCCAAAACAAGTATTGTGCTTTGGCTGTGTAGCTTCTGCTGTTTTGGTTATCTCAAAAAATAAATTCATAATAGATATAATTTCTTGATTTTCTAATTCGCTATCTTCCTTACACTTGACAAAAGGAATATATCCCCTGTGGATATACCAGTAATGTTTCTCTGACACTTCAAAAGCTAAGCTTTAGTATAATCTCAGTACAAGCAGTATTTAAACGCAGTCTCTGAACTTTTTGCCAGCTATTAGATGCAGAGTCAAGTTAAATACAGTGGACTGGGCTTCTCAGGGGGAGCCTGACCTGCCTCTTTGTGTCTTTACTGACTTTTCTGACCAGCCAAGGTGCCAGTTAGTGCCAGCTGCCATTTGATGTTACGGAAACTTATCCAACCAGAACCAAATAGGGGCTGGACTGCCATGAAGTTACACTGATTGCTTTAGTGAGCCAAGCAGCTCCTGGGAAGGTGGTGTTAACCAGGCATGCATCTCCCAGCCTTTCTGTGTGGGTTCCCTCTTTTCTTTTTGACTTCTGTCAAGTTAAGAAACCTGACATTTTCCCCACAGAGAAGCTGTAGAAGGATCAACTGTTTGAAGAGTTTTCTTAAGTCAACAACAATGGCAAATGCCTCCCCTTCTCCCAAGTGATGCTCACATCATTAAAATTAGCCTCTCAGAGGTGCAGAGCATTTGTGCCCAAGAGAAATAGTGAAACCCTTTCCAAGTTTACAAGCCCTGACAAGCTCTATCTGACATTTTATACTGCTGTTTCTCTGTCCCTGTCCAGGGTGAGCAGATATCTAGTGGATATTCCAGGGAAATGAGTTTGTCAAGCTGCACAGCAGCTGTTTCAGAGAAGTTTGAGTGGCCAGAGCAGATTGGTGCCATTTGCTACCCAGGTTTTGGCCTGGCAAGGTGAGCTGACTCATTGCAAGAGCAGGATGGTTAATTCTCTTGGAATGAGAAACAGGCATACAGATTTTCCCTCAGGATTAATGAGAGCTTTGTGGTGTATACACAGATGTTTAGGATGAACTAATTTCCAGCCTGGTTTTATAATCTCTTAGCAGACTTTGACACGCATCTGCCTGTGCAGTGAATTGTATTTCACTGGTGAGTAGGCATTTCTGAGACACTGATCCTTGCCAGCTGAGATGACTTTACTTACCCTGACACGTCTTGTCCTTTCTTCTGGGGAGTACGTATCATTTTAATTCTGATTTATTTCTTTTTGATTTAGCATAAAGAAAATTAAACACTTCAACTTGATATAAAGGGTTTCTATAGCAGAAATTGCAGATAGTTTGGCTGGATATTTTTTTGGAGTTTTTAGGGTTGGTGTGATAGTCTGACCTGCTGCCATTTTAGGACTATGTCAGTCGAGAGTGACGTGGTGATACAATAAAAGGATGGGTCATTTAGGTTGCCTGAAAATAAAGGAATTTTAATGAAAAAAACAGCAAAGGGAGAAGGAGTGCACAGAACGGGGTCAACTCCAAAGGACCCAGGTCTGGGTGAAACAGTAACTTATATAAATTAGGTTAAGGGCGGAGTCTGAGGGAAGGGTTCCAATGGGATGTGAGGATTAGTAATATGTAAAACCTTGCTGGAGTAACACAACCAATGGGAGTAACAAGAACTGTGAACTTTCTAGAAAGATTAACGTATTAACTCACAGGGGGCTGTGGGAATGAGCTCACCATAATTAAGAAGGGTTTTCCGATAGGTTTTTTTAACCTAAAGCTTTCATGGATCCAAACAGTTTGGACTTGCTGCATTTTTGTTATATGGGTTTTGTTTTTTTTTGTACAATCCAAGCAGTGACATCTAGCTCTAGACACACCAGGTAATGGAAAGCAGAGAGGCACGTGGAAATGTTCATTGGCTTAAATTCTGCAATGACTTAATTCTGATATGGTTCTACTGGCTTTTCTGGAGCTCTCCCACTAGAGCAGAATTTCTGATCACCCAAGACTTCTTGCATTCTCTGCAGGGGTTGGAAATGTTACACAAAAGAACAGCAAAAGCTGGGAGATGAGGTGGACTATTTTTGTGGTGCCATGTATCTCTATGAGCTATATGGCTATATTTATAAACAACCATCTATGTCAGGAGTCGTTTTGTCTTTTGCCTGTGACTTGAACCCAAAACTTCCAAGGAGAAGTGCAAATCCTTGGCTGATACTCTTCTGTGTGTGCAGCAGGCTGAGATCAGACTGTGCTATCTGTGAATAGGCTGAAGAAAAATCTATAGGGTGGAAAAGAGAGAGGTTATTTAAAAGCCTTGGCAGGGGTCTACGAGTTCACAGTTCAGGAAGGAAGCTGTTGAGAGAAGAGATAGGAAACTCAAGCATCGGGCTTTTCTCCTGAAAGAAGGTGAGAGGCAGGAATGAGAGAGAACCATTCGCTCATGGAAGAGCTCTAAAGAGGAGGTGAACATGCTGACTGCAAGAGATCAAGGGAGGCTGAAGGAGCAGTCAGGTTGAAACCAGGTTAGAAGTGAACCTGAGGGAAAATCTCATACCTTGTAATGCCTCAACAGCTAAGTCTTTGCTAGAGAGCTGATTGTGTTGTTCATGATCAGGCAGACCCCTCAGCCGAGGAGAAAAGTCCCTGCTGCTAGATCTCACTATGGTAGATGTGGATGCTTGTGGTGCCTGCCATTGGACTTTGTGTTTGGAAAGAGTTTAGATTTGGCCAGTGGTCTGACCTTCCTGCTGTGTTAGAGCCTGATGGATGGAGAGAAGCTGAGGTAGATGCTGAGCAGACATAAGCTGTGCCCTCTACCGACCTGCAGGCAAAATTTTATTAGATTTGATTAAGAGCTCTTCCTTTCTCACATGATGAGCAGCAAATTTCTGAGTCCAGAGTCCTCTGTTAAATCAGTGTACTCAAAATAATCACAGACCAACAGAAGTCTCAGAAACAGTGTCATCTCCCAGAAAATATGGCTAAAGTTAGTTCAGGTGCTGTTTTCAGTCTATGATAGTAATCCTTAATCAAACAAGTTTGGAGGAATCTCTCAGTTTAGGAAGAAAATGTTGATAAGAAACAGCTGAACATCCAGAAACATGCTTTGTTCCAAAAGGAAAATATTTTAGTGTACTGCTGATTTTAAAGAATGCATTATCCAGATTGTTAGCATTACAGTAGTGGTCCTCAGATATACTTACACATGCTACCAAGTTTGAAATTACTTTTCCTCAATATGAATGTGTCTAAATGTAAAGCTGAGCTATGATCTGCTTCTTTAAAATCTCTATTGCCTTACAGTAAGCTGAAAATTAGATAGATGAGTCTGGCTTTTCAGTTTGAGCAAAGGCTCTTCCTGACTTCCCTATGATATAATGAACTATTAAGTACCTGGATCAGTTTTGCTGAGAGAGTAAATTCTGAAATATCTTCATTTTATTGTGCTACCTTATAAATATCTTGCTCCTATGTGAAACTCAAAGATGCTTTAATTTTCTGGGGTGTGTTTAAGAGATACAGGCAGAGAAGATAGTATAATATTTATGTGCTTGACAGTGTCATCAGCATTTTAAAAATGGTTGAATATCTAATACTCCGTTAGGGCCTATAAGAAATGACTCTCCAAGTAATTCTTAAATGCGCTACTTTCTGCATGAAGAAACCAAAATACATCATTTAGTTTTGAGGTGTCCAAAGGCCAACCAATAATAATCATTAACTTTCACTTCTAGATTTCTTTTCCAAAAGCCTTTGTTAAGCAAATTCCTTTGCCATTACTTACAAGATTTGATGATAAGGAAGGGCAGCTGGTTTGAGTCCGCCTGATCACTTCTTACTTCTTTTTCTTATCTTTGTAATACTGTTTGGCCAGTCTTGACTCCACTTTCCACTTGATTGGTGGAAAGAAAAACGTGTTTGGTTTTTTTCCCTCTAAGTTTAGTTTCCACTTTGATCAGTTATGGTGTCACTTGAATGTGGTTGTATGTCATTAAACCTCTGTGTGTGATTTGGGTTTTTGGGGGACTTTGTATTTAATGTAAGATCGTGGCTATGGCTTGGCTACACTGGTTCAGCAGCTTTGTAGCAGAACCCTGAGACTCAGAAAAGAGGAAAAAAGAAACCATGACATTTGCAGTGTACCAAACTGCATATGCTGTTAGCATTCTGCAACAACTTTCTCTGGAATTAGGTAGCATCCAGAAGCCTTTCCAGGATTAGTTGGCAATGTGAGAGTGGAGAGTGGTCCAACCTGCCCAGCACAGTGCAGAGATCATGGAACCAGGTCAGGAATGAGGATCATGAAGTCTGGCTGTGATTATTGCCTTGGTTCATGAGGCAATTTCTTGAGCAGGATCTACTACTTCAGGACTTCGCCTAGCTTGAAGTCAAGGCTGCATAGAAAGCCAAGGGGTACAGAATCTCCCTTGAATCTGCAGCCACACTGAACAGATTTTATTCTTTTTTGTTAGGTTGGTCCTGAGAAAATAAGCAATATGACATCTGAGTTAACCTATGAAGATCTTTGCAAACAACAGTGAGAGGCTGGAACATACCATACTCCATACAAACACTTTTAATGGAAATTATTAGAGGCCTATTTAAGAATTCTAAAATCATTTATTGGAATAGGTTAAAGTAGAACATTTTTCCAGGTAAAAGGAAGACAACTGTCACTGAAAAAAGTGACAAAGCTTCTCTGGATTGTAACTGAATAAAAATGGTCCAAGATCAGGATCTCAGCATAAGAGTTGCTGTTGAAGTGGTCAGTGTCAGACTGTAGTACAAGCAAATGCAAGAAGCCTGCTTGCTCGTTAGCTTTTACTGTTCTCCTCTGTCACTGGTTTGTAGGTACAGTGTTTTACTTATTTATGCCCAAGGTGAGATATGGGAATGAGAGCTGGCAGCAGCTGCTGAATAATGGATGAAACACCCGAATTCTGCGAGTGGCAATTTCCGCTGAAAGGGGAGTTGTACTGAGGGCTTGCTGCTCCCCTGGCTGAGCACTCTGCTGTTGCTTCCCTGGCAATGGCAAGAAAATTCCAGCAAGTCCTGAGGTGTCTCAGTGAAGAATGTCTTTCAGCAGAGTGTACCTTGGCATCTTACATCACGGTCTGTTTCATTTTCTAGCTGATTGCTCCCATTTCTAATGAAGAGTCTGACCAGCACTGGTATGCAAGAATAGCAATCTCCTCTTTCCACTACCTCTTGCAGAGCTTTCAAAGGGCATTCTTAAAGCCTTTATGCACAATTCCAAATGAATAAGCCTTTCTAAAAAAGACAGCAGAAATGTTTTAATTAGAGTGATCTAATGGGCTGGCTGAGCTCTGAATACAACAGTGGCAAGAGACCACTGAAAAGCTTCTGCCCTTATCTGGCCTTAATCATATATCATGGTTTCCAGGGCACTTGAAAGCTTTATTTTGAATGCTTCACAGATTACACTGACTAATATGAGAACAGGGTCATTAGTGTAATAAATCTCAGGTAAGTGTAGAGCTAGCCTTAGGAAACCTTTCTATATTTGGCCTCTGATAGCTGTTGTTGTACAAGTCTATAAAAAATAAATGTTGACATATGGTGTAGGGTACTGATACACACGTGTCAAATGCTAATGCTGCCATTTTCCCAGCAAAATGAGGCCAGGCAGTCTTAGCTTTGTCAACATGGCTCTGTAACATGCCTTCCTTGCCCTGGAGGAAGCCAAGCTCCTCCTTGCTGGGCACCTGTCTGTACAAGACAGACAAAACTAAAGGTCTGATTACAGTTCAGTGACTTGCTCACAAAATGTTGGATTTTTCTCTCCACTAACTGAGGAACTTGAACCTGTAGCACAGCTGACAAAATAGGTATTTATAACCTCATTTGTAGGAGAGACAGGAGTTAGTTGAGCTACAACAGCCTGGTTAAAAACATCTGACCATCCCACAAGCTGTGGTCAAGGATCCACTCTGCTTCCTGTTTTAGCCAGACTGGGCTTGACTTCAGTAGGGCTTCATATGCCTCACCCATTTGATGACCCCTGGACTTGTAGGGTGTGTGGGAGGACTGCTGGCTGGCTTCTTTGTCTGTTTTGCTCTTCAGTCCTGAGGGCTTATCTCAAAGTCCACACCGGATAGGAGGGGCTGGAAAATGCGTGGAGAGGAAGAAGGGGAATCAGCCGGTGGCGAGGCTGTCAAAGGTACAACCCAATGATATTTTCAGTAAACCAGCTGCCCTCTATCTGCAGCTTCTGTGCTAGGCAAATTGGTAGGGAAGGAATTTTAATCCTTACCTGCCTAATCCCAAACTTCTAGGAATATCCTGCAGTACAACAGCGATGGAGAAACAGCTACCCTGCCTCAAGTAAAGTTATCAAATAACTCCTGAGGATGTTTGAAGTGATTAAAGTGCATCTTAATGAGTTTGTTGCTAATTTCATTCTAGCTTGCTCTGTTGCTGTAAACTGATGGAGATATCTCTGCTGGCTCCCTTGCTCTGGCACACAAAGGCTTCTCTGTGTATGTCTGTAACAGTGTCACTATTTTCTTTCTTTTTTTTTTTAATCCTTCACTCTCAAATGATTTTGGACAGATTGTTTTTCCCTCTGTATAGCTTTGTAAGAACAATAAAATAGCAGAAGCAGCAGGGGGCTGTAGGGGAGAGAATTAACACTGTTCCTGGCTTTAGGATGACCAGATGCATGAGGGGGACCTGACTCAGGAAGGGCCGTTCCCTCTGCAGTCCCAGCATAGCTCCTGCTCTTAGACTGGGACAGAGCTCTGCTTTGCTTAAAAACCAGAATGGCTAAAGAAAGCTGGGAAAGGGTGAAGGAGGCAGTGCTAAATTGTGCATGTCTGTCACTGGGTAATCTCAGAGAGACAAATTCACAAAATCCAACACAATGATCCTACGAGACAAGTGTTAACTGTTAATGGTTGTGTTTGTCATGTTTCCCATTACTTTTCATGGGTCTGGAGAAGTCTCAGTTCTTCCATGGGTTTAACAGCAACTGCTCCCTTTTTGGGCTCTCTGGCATGTGCCCAGCAGCATGAATGAAGAAGGTAAATGATGTTTGATCTGGAACAAAACCTTTGATTCTGGAAATACCCAGAATTAGACCTTCCAGAGGTCTAATTAGCTTCCTCAGACCTTCCAGAGACTTTAATTTGGTTGCAAAGATGTCTTTCCTACTTACTCTGTCCGAAATTTCTTACTGAATTTTTGACAGCTTTCAGAGTATCCCAGACTCACTCTCTTCCCCCTTGCTGTGGAAAATTAGAGTTTAGTGTCTTCTATTCCAGGCAAAATTAGTTAAAAGGTAAAGGGGGTAAAGCCTGCTTTCTAGTTCCTCTCTTGCATGCAGGATTTATTTTTCAAAATGTCTGTCTCTAATTATGGTGATCCATCCTGTGGAGAAGGTGGCTGGCCACCAGCCCTGGTGGGACAGGCTGCTGTGCTCTAGAGAATGAAGCTGGCTGCTCACAGATACCTGGCACACACTAACAGGGCAGCTAGCAAATATTTAACAAAATATTTAGCAAAAGAAAAAAATCTTTAAGCAAATATTTAGCAAATGTCCAGAGCTACCAGTGAGAATAAAGATGTTTCTGAAGCAGTTTAAACAATTCTGATCATTTACAAGGTAGTGGTTGTAAGCTCCTCCATTACGAAGTATTGCTTTCATTGTCGTGCATTTTTCAGCAATACCCCACAATGTGTGGATTTCCTCTACCTTTGAAATTGCTCTGCTCACCTTTAACCCACAGTGAAAGTACTGATTCAGGATATAACATATGCTGTGGTGTACCTTGTCCCCTTAAACTGAATCAGAGAGAATGAAGAGCATTTTGGCTTGTTTTATTTTCTTAGTCTCTCCAAATAACTATTCTGCTGTAATCTGGCCTTCCCAGTTACCCAAAACATTGTCTTTTAACTGTAAATGGGGAATTCCACTTCTGAGTAAGAAGCTAGTTTTATTTATATTAAACATGATTGGGGAGGGGTTATGTTTTCATATTTATTTTTTGGTTTTTGTATTTCTTTCTGCTTATACCCACCTACTTCTTCAGCTTTCTGGAGGGGACTAGACAACTTTTCCAGAAGCAGTTGTCCCCAAAGCCCAACTGCAGTCTTGTCATGAGACATTTTTGTGGGATTTCCCTCCATGGACTCCTTCCAAGTCTGCCTGTGCTGTTCCTCCCCAGCCTCATCTGTTTCACTGCCGAGTTTGCTTCTTATTTTTAGTATAAATGGTCATTGTTCAGCAGTAGAAAATAATTGGGCCAGAAAACCTGGCTTTGTTCCATCTAGTCAGGTGCTTTTTTATCCTGCTTGGGAAAGGGAGTTGGGTGTATGTGTGGAAATGAACCCCTCTAGCTCTGTTATCCAAATGACTTTTTCAGCATCTGTGGTGGTTCTTTTGCCTTATGGACGCTGATAGTTGCTGCTGGAGGAGAAAAAACATCTTATCAGTGCTTCTCAGGGCTGCTCTGAGGGAGAGATGAGGCCAAGCATGCTGACAGCTGCCTGTGCACAAAGGTACAAAAATCTGCTGAAGCATTGTACAGGTGCCACACCCCAAAGGATGGTTACTTTTACCCTTTGGGTAAAACACAAAAATGTTATTTCTGAAGTAAAGGGGAGGAGCTATGGCTTAGGGGGAGGGTGATATTTTCAAACAAACAAACAAGACCAAAATCACTCCTTTTTTTTCCTCCCTCTACCCTATTTGCTAATAATGACTTCTCCTAAGCTGTAAACAATATTTGAAAGTCTTCCAGCCTCTTAGCTTGAAAATGTCAAAAAA
>VZTB01010731.1:1518881-1547192 GCA_013397245.1 Thryothorus ludovicianus
AAATATAAAAAAAAAAAAAAAAAAAAGGGACAGTTTGGCAGAAATGTTATGGAGCCCTTCCTTAACTTTCTGAAAGAAGTTCGGGCAGCCCCAGGACTCTCATGTTATAGTTATTAGTCACCCCATGTGCTTGGCCTTTCAGAGGCTGTTTACTGTCGGTAAGAAAGGGGAAAGTCCAGCAACAATAAATCTGCAAACATGAACACATGCTTTCATATTTGCTTGGAGTTTTGTTCCTGGATTTGGCTTTTCTGATGACATAATAATTAGAATGAAGTGCTCTGCATAGCTAATCTGTTATTGTTTACTGATAGATAAGACCTCATTTAACAAAAACTTTATTTTCTTCTTCCTTATCTTTACATGTATTTACCCTTTCCCTAGTTTTTAAGTGCCTATGGCTGCTTTTTAACAGGTCTGACAGCATTTAGAACATAAGAGAAACACAGGAACTAGCAGCTTGTTCTCATTGAAATTAGCTTCTGCTTTTTCAAGTGTTCTTTATTTAAAATTTAAATATTTTTTCATAATGTCTCTAATTATTTGAACTACACAGATGTCTGGAGGCGTGATACAGGTCTGAAGGTGTGATATCCCTCCTAGTGGGACAAAAACTAATGCAAGCAATGAAGGCACTGATACCTCCCAGGGCTAGTCCCCTGGTGAGGGTTACTAGAGTACAGCTAAAAGCCCTCTGAAAAGGAGCCAAGAGGTTGACCCTGTAACTTCAGTGTCATGTCCAAGAGGATTAAACTGTCGTTAAAATAGAGAGTATCAGTATTTTTAGAGAATCAGGCTTTTAAGTTACATCTGTTTTTGTTCATAAACTGACTCTGTTCTCATATTACAGAAGCTTGACTGTTAATTCTCCTGCAAAGCAGCTCTGAAGCTCTTCACCTTGTAAGGTTTAAAAGCATGGCTGTGTTTGAACACGTAGTTCATGTCTGATAGGTCCAAGCTGAAGTCATTTTGCAGGCTGGATGAGTTTGACTACCCTGAAGGTCCAGAAGATGGGGTTAACAGGTGCCAGACTTGTAACGCCCTGATCCAGGATTTTCAGTAGCAGTAAGGAGTTAACAGCAAAACGTGAAAGTTCAGACCTTTCAAATGCTTGTTTTAGCAATTCATTGATACTGCGTGGAAAATGCAGACTGAGCATTGCAGCTGCTAAGTTTTGTTTTGTTCTGAATAACAGAGTAACCCAGTAGATAGGGAGAATGTCTTTTAGTGTAGTCTTTTATTTGTGCTTTGTAAGATATTAGCAGATGTATGAAGAGGAGGTAAAAATCAAGACCAGATCCTCATAACGTCTCATTAGTCATGTGAGCAAAGAAATTTCATGGAGGGGTAGGAATGGAACGAAAGCAATAATTGAAAACTAACATTGACCTGACTTCTGTATAGTTGTTACTGAAAACTATGTGATGGTGCTATGTAAGACTTTTTTCAGGTCTTTAAATTCTTCCACTTAAATGAAAAAAAAAAAATAGAAAACTTAGGAAATGCTGACCTAGCTTGTATCTATGAATAGTCTTCTCGGTAAGCATTCCAGCTTGTGAGCAAAGGCTTTGAAATCTTCCCCCGCTTGTAATGGAGCTGAATGAGTTCAGCGGTAAATATGCAACAAGTGTAATGCCCGTTTCCGCTCTTTGTTCCCCCGAGAGTCATTTAAACAAAACAAATTCAGTGCACACTAATAAAGTGGGTAGGTAGCTATTGCAGCTTAATAGCTTGTGCTCGACCATTTTTCTTGGCAAGGAGCTTACGGAATATTTCCAGCAAGGTCATGGTATCTTCATCATGGACTGTTATCAGGAATTGCATTTCCTGGTGTCAAGTCCTGGTGCTGAAGATATGTTGCCCTTTGGAGCCTTGGACTGCTCAGGAGACACAGAGTTAAACACACAGCATTTCTTCTGCTCTCCACAGCCCATTGTTATTGCTGCAGCCTTCTCCACTTGCATTCAAAATGTTTTCCAAACAGAGTATTTGCTGAGAATTTTTCTTCTTGTCTTTTTTTTTTTTTAAACTATAACTGGCAATTGCTTGCATCTTGCTAGACAATTTTTCAGCAATGCTACCTCCTCTCTTCAGCTTTATTTTAGTGAGGTGTAGGGGACAAATGTTCTTCTTGTGGTACCTCCTGAATCTGGTGCTCCGTCAGGTCCAATGCAGCTATCTGAATAACACATCCGAGTGTTGAGCAAATTTGCTGAGCTACGAAGAATGATAACATGTTCCTTTGGGTCATCTCCTTGCCCATTTCTGCTGTAGGAAACCAGATGAGCAATGGGATATGGGTGTGGGATAATGCAGGAAGGTCTAAAAACTGTTCCTTGCTGTCTGTAGGTAAAGCAAGTGGGGACAGATTAGGGGAAAAAAAATTGCCAGTCAAGATACTTGTATTGTATTAATGCACCTTGAGCCATGAGCCTGTTGAACACTCCTCTGCAAAAGAGGACCTGGGCCATAATTTGGCCTAACCTTGTGCCAGTGTTGCTGCAGATAATCTGAGCAGCGCCCCCAGCCTTGAACTGCCACCTCCCTGCACAGTTCAGGGACTCCCTGGTGGAGGCTTCCTGTGCAGGCAGGAGGTGGGGACAGCAACTGTCTGAGCCAGAAATGCTGGGATTTACTCAGTGAGCTGTGCTCTGAGTTCCCCTATCCACCCCCAGAACAGATCTTATGCTGAGTAAGTGTTAACAGTGTGAACCTCCTAAAAAAAAAGGAACAGAGTCATCCTTTGTCAGCAAATGTGTGTCCACATGTTGCCTTTTTGGTCTTCTAGGGCTCTTTGGCAAGTGGTGAAATAAACTAGGAATAAATGTTGTGGACTGAGGAGCTGATAGTACCTTATCTTCCAAAGGGTTTGCATTCATAGCTTGGCATCTCTGAGGTTTGTCTTTGCTTTGATTGTTCTCCACCACCTACCATGGTAGGAGTCAGCATGGCACCAATCTCCATGGTCAGAGTATTCATGTGGGTCTGCTTAGGGCATCTCCATCTGTTTGGACTCTTACTCTGATACTATAAGTACAATAAGTATATTGAAATTATCTGAAGGAGTCCCTAACTACCAGAGGTTGAAAAGGAGATAATGTGACAATACATGCCCCTTACTTAGGGAAACTATAATGCTGATAATTTGCTTAGTGTCCTCTAACTGTTGCTCTCTGTTTAGTTCTGCATAATTTTCTTTCTAGCTTGGTATGAATGCATTCTCCTCCTCTAGAAGATTGATGGTCTAGAAATCATGCCTGAAAGACTTTTTTAATTTAGCTTAAACAACTAAAGGGAACTCAAGTTCAGATGCACAATATGATTAAGTGCAGTCTGGTTTCACTGAGAACCTGTTATTCTTGCCAGATGAACTCCAAACTGAAAGGAGTACAGGCCTTCTGATCAGCAGCAGACTAATTGAAAAATTTAGAACATAGTTATTTAGTATCCTGGGTCAAAGTCAGTCAATGGCTGAGCTGAATAAGATCTTGAAATACTTATATTTAGAATATATTTTAATGCTTAATTGCTTATTTCAGAAAGCTTCTAATAATTGCTTAAGCTTTTGGAAATCAAGATAAGCTAGTATAAAACCAGAATTTCTCCATTAATTTGCTCTTCTTTTTTGTTAAGAAATAAATATTTGCATCTGCAAGTTTTGGCATGGAGGTCAAGCTGACAGGCCTGTAGTTTCCCAGATTCTCCTTCCAACCCTTTTTGTGGATGGCAAAATAATTAGCAGTAATTGTGCCTCCAATTAACCTCGTTTGCTACTCCGACCTTGTGCAAGACAAAGCCCAAACATTGTTACATGTCCAATGCCGCTTCTATTAACTTGCTCAAATTTTTACACATGGGTGGCTATTATTTATAACAGTTTCTATAGCTGAACTTTCAAGAGTTACTTTTTTGCCTCCCAGAACAGTATCTAAAATGTTGTGCGCCAAACTCTGCTTTGGAGGTTGTTTTTTTGTGCCCTACTTTTTGGGAAGATCACTGATTTAAGGAGTTCTGTGCAGTCCTTGCAGCTCCTGAAAAACTGGTCATGGTCATCAATGCTCACTTGCAGGGCCTGATTATTTTAGCCAGGTAACTGAAGTATCTGCATCATGTCTTACAGCAAATCTCACATCAGGCCCATATATTTGGTGCATTCTCGTAGTCTCCAGGCAAGCACACAGCTACTCAGAGCCCCTCCCCAGAGCCATCATGCTCATAATTAATTGTCTTCAGCCACCTGAGAGCTATGGCAAGGGTTTTCCACTGTTTACACTTGCCCTACAGGTAGCACAGTGCTGCCTCTGGCATGGCTACCCACAAAAAGGGCTGGTTTTCCATCAGTGGGTGTGCTGTGCTTCCTTTGTGGAGCACCTGATTCCACTAAAGCATAGAGGAGCAGGAAGCAGTGGTGGGCTGCAGATCTTTGATGTGCTGACACGTGGCCTGGAGTGAGCAAGGAAGAAACAGGAATGGATGCCCATGGTCTCAGCAGAGAAAAATGTTTCAGAGGTCTGTACACCTCCTGCAAATTGCTGCAGTTGTCAGGACTTGCTGCTGTTGTGAAGCCTGCTGCTTGGTGGTCTTCTGTCCCATTAATGCAGGCATCAATGGGCCGCCTATTCCATCCTCATAAAGGAAGCCTGTTTTGCAGAGGACATGATGCAAAGAGCCTGCAAGCTTGAAATATCTGGATGTCTTCCAATTTCTATTCCCAGAAGTCTTGTTCTAGCAAATGCTGTTGAATGTACACACAGTACAAGGGGGTGCTGGGAGAGGCTCAGCAGGAGATGGGATCACACAAAACATCATCAGTCTTGGACCGTCACAATTAAATAGTCTGCACTAGATGTTTTTAAGTCAGGCTGGAGTGATTCATTGTTTATAGAATCCCATTGCCTGGCAAAGGCTCCAATCAGACTCAAATATATGATCAGCTACACTTCTGCATTTAGGGACTTATTTTCCAGACTTGCTGTAGTCTTGCATTTGGATTTCAGGATGCACCTAAGAGGGAATACTCAACTTTTGTGACAGCTGCTGGCAAAAATCCAGGTGCTGGGAGAATCCTCACCCACTCCAGCAGATGGATAGTCTTCATTTGTCAGTCTAGCACAAGGGAAAATGAATAAAACCTTCCCCCTTTCTCAAACACACAAATTTTCTGCCTTCCACTGTCTGAGTTCACAGCAGTTGATGGTCCCTAAATTGTCCAAGACTGTAATTGTTTCCTGTTTATTTAGGTTTAGACATTCACAGACCCGGGTTGAAAAATTACTATACCAGAGCCAAGTAACAAAGTTTGCTAAAGGAAGTCTTGTGGTACAAGAAGAAACTGGAAAAAATTTTCCCTCTGCTTTCACCAGCTGGGGGTGAACCATTGACAAGTACAACAGAGCCAGGTTCTCTCCAGTCTCATTTAATCTCTTTAAACCTCCATATACAGAGCTAGGCTCGTTCCCCACGTGCTCCTGGGAACAGGGAACAAAAGCAAATGCAAGGCGCACCAGAGGAGGAATTAACGAACTAACTTGGAAAAAATAAACCGCAGCATATAAATTAGTAAAGGAAGAAGAGCAAAAATATATTAGTCACATTTTAACTGCTCTCAGAACTCAGTATGCTTAACAGTTTGAAATAGAAACTCCAGCATTCCAGTTCTGAATATTAGCAATTTAAAAAGAAATGAAGTGAGGTCTCCTGAGAAGGAAATCGTATATATCTATTCATGTGGTCAAACAAGTATTTTTCCTGTTTGTAACCTCTCAGCTTACTCCTACATACTTTATTATGCTCAAGACTTCTAGTCAAATTCTTTTTCTAGAACAGTGGAAAGTTTTGCCTGGGTTTCAAGAAAGCTTAATTCACCTGAGTGCATGACCTGAGTGTGCCAACATGTTTTTAATTTACAAAAACTTCTGAGTGAAAACTTGAGAGCTGAACAAGAGCACACAGGCTCAAATATTTTCTTGCTCCAAGAAGCCATATGTCAGAGGTGAAGACACCTAGAGGACCATTCAATCCAGCAAAGTCACCAGGTGTCCAACAACAGTTGGGCTCCCATCTTGAAAGCATTTTCATTTCTCAGCTGTCAACAAAACCTGTAATTTTTCATGCCATCTCTTCACCACTTATCTCAACTCCCTTTCTACCCATTATGCAGTAAACATAAAGGAAATAGTCAAAGTGAGACTGTGTGTTTTGCATTTAATAAATGTTGTGACCTGTTCACAGGCCCCCAGTTCTTGTTCCTTTGACGTATTGACAGTGCCAAAAAACATCATCTTCTGTCTGCTATCAAAGGACATTCCCTTCCTCCTACCAGCTTCCTTTTTCTCTCATTCTTGTGTTATGCTCTGGTAGTATTTCAGCTTTCATGAGTCTTTGGTAGAATTTCTGGGCATCCACTTTATTGTGCTAATTCTTTGCATCCAGTTCTGATTTGGAGGCATCAGATTCCTTGCGTGTGATGTGCTGGGGCTTTTTTGTGGTACTTTTTAAAATCAATATCTGTGTGTATTAATTGCAGGCGCAGGGTTAATGCTGTGGGATCACAAGTGACCTTCAATTTTGCTCAGTGTTCCTTGCCTCACAGCCTGCAATTCTAATCAAGCAGGTTTGCTGTCTTTTCTGTGTTTCCCGTGAGGTGTTGCTTGCAAATGATATTTTGATGATGGAGAAAATTACATATTGGGAAAAACCTTTAGTGATTTTAAATACATGGCTGAATTAAATGGTACTGAATGAACAGCAGTTGCTATATGAAAATGACCAATGATGTTTAAAACTGAAGTGACATTTCTATTTTCTTTTAAATTAATGCCTAACACCTTATTTAGTTGTTTCACTAAGAATGTGTGGAAGAATATATTTTCATGGGTTTTAAGTACTTTTTAGCAGTAGATTAAGATGTTATTTAAAAAGGGGCCAGAGTGATTGCCAAGCCTTTTCATTTCTGAATCACAGGTCTAGTCTTTCTGACAGTTTTTCAAGAGTCTCTCAAAGAGAAAAAAAAGAGGTCTAGAACAAAATCCAAAGTTAGAACTCTGGGACTGGATGTTTGAAATTAGATTTGAGAGGTCAGGCTGATATTTTTGTCAGAATCCAAGCTGTCCACTGTCCAGCACCACTCTACCATCACAGATATCACTATGGCTCATAATTTCCAGTGCTGGAACGAGCAGAATCTGAAGGAGCTGTTGAGCCTCAGAAGTAATGCTCCATGACCCAAAAAACTTTCAAGTGAAATGAACAAAACCAATGAGAAAGTGGTCTAAAGGAAGCACAAAGACACAGGAGTGACAAGACTTGTCAACCCTGGAAGCAGAGACCTTGAGGCATGTGAACTCAGCCATCCAAGCACTGTGTAGTCCACATGGCAGAGGAGACAGAGGAAGTGGATGAGATGGATTCATGCTGGCTGTGTAGAGCTGGGTCTAATTATGAGGGGCAACCCATGGAGAGAGCATGAAGATGCTTCTTCTACTCTCTAATAAGAGGACTGTGAAGTGGCTTTTGCGGATAGGAAGCAGAAATTCAGACTGAGATGTGCTTGTAAAGAGGCTGGTGACTGCCAAAGACTAGTGGATTTGTCTCTGTACATTAATCACAGCTTGGAGAAAACTTGAGTGAACAGTATGTCTTGCTATACTAATTCCAGAATGAAGCATAATTTCCTTCTGCAATGCTCTCAGACTCAGTGCACTTCATCAGAGCCACCAGTCTCTCAGATGAGCTCAGTGGGAGCAGTGGCATTTCCAGCATCTGTCGAGCTGACTTTCAGTCCTCTGCTGCTAGTAGATTCTGTAGGTAACAGTGGAGACAGCAGAATATCAGCATCAAAGGGAAGATATTCAAAGAAAGAGTATTTGAAATGGAGTTTTTAAATACAGTTGGTTTTCATGTCTGTCCATTAATCCTGTATTGCTGAGAGCTAACACTTAAACCAAGGGTCACTGAAGCAGAATAAATGGGCAAAAGTTTTTAGCAACACCTGAGGAATAAAATCCCCACTATCAACTTTGTAAAATGGGACCAAAGGAAGTTCTTTATTTCTTTATGTAGCTGGTACTATGGCCTACAGTCCAGGAGCTTCCTCTTGTTATGTCAGAGCAACCACTCAAGTTGTGAGCAAGGGAAGCTGGGAAAAATATTACTCTTTTAGAAACAAAATCCACAGTCTGCTGGACTTGACTTCTAAACTGGAGACATGGTTTTGACAGCTATGGAGGGAATTTTGACCTTGCCTCAAAAAGGGGAGAGATGAGCAGAGCATCACAGGTGGGAGCATAAAAATGTCCATTGGGCTTGAAAGGCTGAGCTCTACAATCAGTCTGAGCAAAGCTCCAGACCCAGATAACATAAGCTGTGTTTTACAGTCAGTGACTGTGGAAAGCTTATAGGTTTTGGGTTGCTTTGGTGATTACCTGTGCCTGTCACATGGCCCCGCAGCTGAATGACAAGATCATAGGGCAAGCTAGCAGGGGAGAAAACTGACATTATTCCTGGTGGAATATCATGCTGAGACCCTGGCTTCCTGTTGCAAAAACAGGAAATGGTTTGGATTTTTTTTTCTGGAATGATGAACTAGTTTCAGTGTTGGAGCACATTCACTAAAGTCCCTTCACCTTTACAATTCGACAGTTTTCTGTTCCCACTGTCCCCTGTATAATAGCTAAAGAGAGAAAAAGCTTTTGAGTAGGTTCATTTTGTCTTGACTATAAAAGACTGAGACCAGGGGGTTTGTATGCTTTGGCATTTCGGACAATCCACTTCTAAATGACCCAGCTGGTTGGACTGCTACTAGCCGTTCAGAGACGCTGCTCTATAGAGTGCTTCACTGTGAATTTTTTCAGTATTGAGCTTATATTTTCTTTTTGGATTCCCCCTGCCTCTTCCTGGAGCACTTGCAAGACAGCCAATCACCAGCAACATTAGGAGAAGGAATGGACAGATGGTCCTTTCCTTAGCTTCTCAGCATTGAACTGTCAAAACTATTTGTCTAGTTTTCTGTTGTAAACACCCCTAGGTGTGAATTGCTAAAAAGCTTTTTTATGAGCAGCAATGAAATGGATTGTTTCAGATAATTTGAAAAGTTTACAATATACATTGTTAAAAGGCATATGCTTTTTTTCCTTCTTTATGGTTTGTATCCTCAGTCTCTTTATTATAAAGAGAATTTCAGTACTTATAAAATTTGAATATTATCCAGTCTCCTAACTGAGGGAATCTGGAAGATCAGCTATTTTGCATTAGTGGTTTGCATTTGTGGGTTGATGATGCAGAAGTGGAAACGTTCTTTTATAGGTATGTGCTGACGAGTCAAGTGTTTGGTACAACTCTGGGGTGATGAAATTTCTGCTGCAGGCTTTTGAAGCTGTATCACAGAACAGAAATGCCTACAAAGATTGAATACAGTATACACACAATGTCTAGGAGTTTTGTTTGTTTTATTTTTAAAGCCACACACAACTTCATTTGAGCATAGTGAATGATATAAGTTTTTTCCTTCTATACTATTAAACATTTTAAACTATTATCCCCGCTCATCCTTAACACCTCTGAGGCGGGAGTGTATATTCAGCAAGCTGGAGCTACACCCTCTTACAAGTAAGTGTGGCTCTCCAGGCATAAGTCCAGCCCTCACAGTGAGCTTCATCCCAGGCAGGATGAAGCAATCAACATCAAGATCTCCACTGAGCAGAGATTCACAGAGGGAAACGTGTTGCTATTTCACTCTGCAGCTGAAGAAACATACAGTAGTGGCAGGGAGCCTTGTGGCAGCTGATTTAAGAACTGATTTTGCAAGCTGTTCTTTACTGTCTGACATTCATAAAATTCATCTTGAACAACTGGTTTTCCTACTGAACTCTTCAACTCTGACCAGAAGAACATCCTGCCGGCTGGACATGTTCAGATCATCTCTGGAGCTACAGCAAATGGAACCAGATGCACTGATATTGAGTGAGTAGAGTTTGAGGGTTTTTTCCCTGTCAGTTATAAGAATCTGCTCTACTCCTTTCCTGGGAACTTTGCTAATGTGAACAGTAAAGGCTCTCCCCAGAGAGAGCCTCCCACTTCATTCAGCTCTGTACTGAGAAAATGGGGCAGGATTAAAAGAGCACAATTGCTCCTGGGCAGTTGGTTTGTGGCCAGTCATGTGGTAGAATAGCTTGGACGTAAATTTTAATTTAATGGAGAGTTGCTAATCAACATCAAACATGTGAATGTCAGGGCCTGATAAATTTAATTGGATGTTTGTTTAAGGGCATTAGAGGAAGTATGTGCTTGAAGCATCAAAGAGGAAGACTTAGAACTTCAAACAATACTCTAGTTACATTTTTGGGAAGGGCTGTCACTAGATCTGTGCTCTCTGGCTGCTGCAGTGATTCCCTATTGCATTAGTTTCTGCATTTGCATGGCACTTACTAAAATACACACGTATATAAATAGATTATGAAGAACAATATGCATGTACGTAAATGTGCTTCTGAAGAATGGTGGTAAGAGAACATTGTCGTGGTGGGCAGCAAAAACCTAGCTAGGCAATGCAGTCATCAAGGATGCCTACCAAATCCTGATTTGCTCCTCCTGTCATCCCACCACCATGTATGGTGAGCACAGTTCTCATTTGATCACACGCTGCAGGACCATGAAGGCTGAGTGTGGCTCTGGTGAGGAGCTGGGACTATGGGAAGAAGTCAATTTCCCCAAAGGAGGACATATGTGCTCTTTCTGTCCACAGTGGGTAGGACAAAAGTTTTGATCTGGCACGGAAATGTAGGTTAGGCTTCATGAAGGAAATGCAAACGGTTCTGCAAACAGCAAAATGCTGACATAGAATTACCTGGAAAGATAGAGGAGACCAAAGTAAAGCAAAGCTACCTGTTTCTACATCATGGGAGGAGAGCAGATTAGATGGCTTCCTGTTTCTTTCCGCTCGTTCCCGTCCCATTGGCTCTGAATCCTTGTTTTCTAACTCTTTTTCACTAAGAATTTAAGTAAGATGATACATGACCAATGGGGCACGCATTGGTAGAAGGGGAAAGGTGCTTTTGGCAGCTGAATATAGTCCTAGAGAAAGGCATCCCTTCCCATCCTATAAAGCACAGCAGAAGTTTTGGCATTTGATGTGTGCTCACCTGCAGAGTCATGCTAGAATTTAGGATTAAACCCTAAATGTTTAAACTGAAATAGCGGAATATGCACTCTGAAAATGTGATGTTGAGCACCCCAGAAAGCTGCATCCTTCCATGCATCAGCAGCCTTTCTGTAAAGTGGGGGTAATACAGCATTTTCTGTGGGATTACATGAGTAGGTTTGTCAATACTTCAAAGCGCTTGGGTGTTATAGGAATGTGTGGTGAGAATGAAGCCATAAGGAAAAGATTAATTTTGTCCCCATAGTGGGGCCTGAATAGCGCACCATAAAGAAAGCCAAGGGCTACAAGCTGAGTGTCAAGAACACAAAATATTGAATGAATTCTGATTAAGTGACAACCCTTCATTCCTTGTGTTGGATGAAGCAGGAACACCAGGGGGAAAGTAGTATGGAGTGTTCTACTGAAAACTGTATAATAATTCATTTTCCTGTTGCATGAGTTTAAAGTGGGCAACCTGCCTTTTTGTGAGAAATGTAAACCATTCCTATGCTACACACAAGCATCAACCTTAAACTAAGAAATACAAACAACCCGAACTACAACAAAAAGTTCAGCTCTGTAAGTTTGGTTTCTGTGGGATTTGCCAGGTGGTGGATCTCTCAGTCTGGCACACAGATGAGATGACAACAATGGCAAGCTGATATTCTCCTGGCTAGTAAGTGCTTGAGATCTGGAGCTCTTTTGCCAGCAGTTGGATAAATGTTGATGCGCAGCAGGGTATTTGGGTAGTCTGCCCAACTACATTGGATTATCTTAAACATAAATTAAAAAATTAGTGACTTCTCATAACCCCATCCTTCATCAATGGCCAAAACATTGTGAGTTTTTTGTGAGAAGGGTCAGGCATCTTCAATGCAGTTCTGTCTATAATATCCTGTCTCTCTGTATGTACTTGCAGAAATGGCTTGAGACTGTGCAGCAGAAACTGTAGGAAGCTTTAAAATCTCTTACTGTAACAACCATGGAAATCAGCAAACCTAAGTCATGCTCTGACTCGGATTTTCCCTGAACTTCAGGAATAAATGTAGGGCTTCTGTCAATCATTTAAGAATTGCTATGCATGGTGTAACCACATGCTAGAAGAAGGGGCTACCAGCCTCTTCTACAAGATCATACAGCTCTATTTATTTTAATCACTTTATTAGCAATTAAAATTCAAGGATAAATTTGAGTCTCCTAACAGTGCTCCTGGGAATCTTTCTAGGGAGAGCATGACCACTTTGTTCTTCATTCCAACAACTTGTCTCCAAACACTCCTACACCTTTATTATGCAGGCCATAATCTGGGATGACATAAGATGCCAACATAGCCATGGCATATGAGAAGCACTGTGGTTCCCCCCAGAAAATAGACTGTGCTAGGGGCAGAGTGCAAGGTACAGGCTCCCACGTGGATGCACCTCACATACGTGTATGACAAGAAAATATAATGATGGGCTCCTGTCTGATCACAGCTAGGCTTTTTTCAGCATCCTCAGGAAAACCCTGAAAGAATGATGTGAAACACATCTCATTTCTTCTTGCTGTCCATCTTAGGCAAATGATGCAACACCTGAGGCTGCTGACATGTTGAACTGATCTCGCAGCTGACTAAGGAGGAGGCAGTCGATAAAAAGTGAGACTGTGCCCACAGATTGATTCAATGGGCTTGATTCTTTCATATAGCTTCTTGTGATCAAAAATTATTAGATCAGCAGCAAAGAAGACCAAAAGAAATTATATTCCACTGGGACTCCCTAATTTTAGATTACAGAGTGAGTTAGTCAGATGAGAGACGCTTAGAATGAAAAGGAGCATCTTTCCATACGTGCTTGGGAATTCCCTGCTTCAATCACAAAAACCACTAATAGAGCAGTAGCAAAGCAAGAGCTGAAATTCTCTTTTCAGTCGATTTCTGCCCTCACTTACCCCAGTGCAGACACATTTCTGCCTGATGCCCTGGCTTACCTGCAGCCAAGGACACAAGGTCACACATGGAAGATCTTTATGGATGCTGTTGATGCTTGCACTGCAGAGTACCCTGCCCAATTAGAGATGGAAAAATCCATATTTTAAATATTTTTTTAACTGAACGCATTGCATCTAGTGCTTGAGACACTGTAATTAGAACAATTTGTCACTGTCTGTAGTGTTGCTTCTCTGAAAAATAAACAGAGATCCTACAGTCTTTCAATATGTGCTGACTTTAATCAGCTTTTTCCTGATTGTAACTATCATCCTCAGTAGGTATTCAGTTAATAGTCCCTCTTTCATCGTGAGGCTTGAAATGATAATATTTCGAATATAATGCAATTAATTTCAAGGTCTCTTGCTCAATGTTTTGTAACCCTTTTTTAGTTCAAACAATGATATTAATGATACTTTGGAGGGAACGTGGAGTTCTTTGACATTGTACCCCAAGATTTCCTGGTTAATAATAATAAAATCTTTCTGCAGTGTGAAACTAGCTAGGCCTCTTGCAGAACATCTTCAGGAGTGGATTATTGCTCCTCTGGGACCATAACTCCATCTCTGTCAGCAGGGCTGGGCAAAGTCCACACCTGCTTGAGTGCCACCAAGGCAGCTTGCAGCACCATCAGCCATCTGTGGCTGCTACACCACTGGTGAACAAGGAGTGAATCCCAAAGCAATAGCATGCATTCAAAAGCAAAATCCCATAAATCAAGTAAGTGCCCACAAAAGTGGCAGAGAGGAAATGGCAAATGTATTGATTTACCTCTGGGACACTGTCACCCAAATATTAATAGAAACTAATGATTTCTAGGCCAGGTATCTTTATGAATAGCCCAGTCTCCAAAGCAAGCCCTCAGAATCACAGTAGTGTGCATGTGAACTGCAAAGGCTTTTACAAAACCTCTCACCTGAAACAGACAGCACACACACACTCCAGCCTCTCCACCCCAAGGGTGATATGTGGAAGGATGTACAAGAGACCCTTCCTATCTCTGTCCCACCCTGTTCCCTAAGAACTGCAGGGTGGCTTAAGATCTGAAGCATAACATTTAATCTCTCTTCTTAAGTTTGTGTAGTCATTTGTAACTTTATTGCCAGTAGTCACAGAAATGGTCTAGTTTCTCTCTGAATTCTGCTGTGATCAGACACCCTGAGACACAGAAGTTCTAGCTTTTTATGAAGTCCTTGCTCTCTCAGTTTTGTAGTCATCACCTTTTAGAGCCATCAGGTGTCACCTTGTCATTGTGTCTTGAGCTAGAGAGAACACCTTGGATCATTCATAATTTATTATACTTTTCCATCTCCCATTTCTAGCTCCTCCTTGGAATAAGAAAAGCCAAGAGTTTAATCATCTGAAGTTGAGCCTTCCTAGGACTTTGACTGCCCCTGTTTTTCCTTTCTGAAAAGTATTTGGTTATTCAACAGCTATGTTTTTAGGATAAGCAGCACTGAGCATGCTGTTGCAAGAGGCTAGCCTGTTCATTCACTCATTCATTCCTCTTAGAACAATATGACCTTTATGGAAGATAATCTTCATCTCATTGCTTATTATTGTTTCCTTTTGACAAGAGTTGGAGACTGAGCATAGAAATTCAGTGAACTGTGCAGATTTTAAAAATGTGTCCATTTTCCCTAATTTTTCTGTAAATTAAGGATTAAAAAAAAAAATCTGGATAGAGGAAAAAATCAGAATTTATTTCTCTCCTATGCACATGTCAGTTCTTACAGTTCCATGCAAAGTTTAAGGACTTCACCCATAGATGTGTTGTCTTGATCTGAGGTGTGTTCTTGAGATAATTAGGAGAAGAAGCAGACCACTGGAAGACCTGTGGGTTTTTATTCGAAATAAAATCCATACTAACATAAAAAGCTAAGATAAACAGAAATGCCAATCTTGTTTTCTCTTCTCATAGTATTTTTTTCTCTTTTATTTCTGTAACTTGGCAATGCTGTAACAAATAAAGAAATCACAGTTTGAGTCAAGCTATGGCTAAATATATGATTCAGAATCCTGAAGACATTTGACATCACAGTGTTATTAGCCTTTAGTTTCATTAAGTTTTAGGGGATAACTGTATTTCCAGGCTTTTGCATATAGACATGCATTTGGATAGCAGGACATGTGATTTTAAATTTGTGCTTATACAAATGCTCCCAGTGTATCAACCATCCCCTGGATGCTGTTTCATAGTGTCAACAAGTTTAATGTTTGTTAACCACAGGATGAAACAGAAATGTGAACGGAATGCTGCTTCTCAGTAGCTTCTCAGTTTGCTGTGCAGCACTCACAGGCTAAAATCCACCTGAAAACAGAGGAAGGCTCATGCAGTATTCAGGACCCAGCACAGGTGAGAAATTACATGCACAACAAGCTTGATAGCCTGCCTGAGTTTTACACAGTGAGGCTTGGCTCACAAGAGCTGCGCCTGGTGTAGGATTTAATAAGGCAAGGGAAAGGAAGGGGTGATGGAGAACCTCACCTAAACCAGATTAGGATGCTGGGCTCATACTGCTCTGCAGACTGGCACAAAGCAGAGCATTGACCAGAGCCAGCAGAAACTCTTGTTTCGTTGGTGGTTGCCAGGTAGCGTAAGCCTTCTGAAGGGTTTATTATCCAAGTAACAAAAGAGGAGGGTGAGTTTTCACTGACACAGAAAGATTACATTGCTGAGGTTCGCCTCTGCACAATTTTTTCCCCTGTTGTTGCTTTTTTCTGTTTTCTTCTGAGTACAAAGAGAGCATGACAGAAGTGGGAGAGGAAAAGCAAAGCTCAGTCTGTAAAAAGACTGGAAATTTGATTTTAGAGTGATTTTAAGATATTTCAGAACTTTCCAGGGACCAGGAATCTGTAAGTTTGAGCTACTGCCTCACCCCAGGACTACATTTGAGATTGCTGAAGTCAGTAAAGCTGTAGACTGGTCTCCTATCAGTGTAGAAATATGCATCCCAGAGTAATTGCTTTAATGAAATATTGGTTGGCGTATGATCTCCCAGCTCAAAGTCCCAGTTTTCCAGGGTAAGGGACATGACCAGCATCTATATGTTTGGCAACAGCAGGGGACACATTTTTGCTGCTGGTGCAACTAGTGCTTACAAGGATATGAGCAAGTTCACCAGGGAAGGGAATAGATCAAAAGAGGTTTCTCTGATTCTTTATCAACTCCTTGCATGACCTCTTGGTCCCTCTATCTCCATTAAGGATCACATTTACAGTTGCAGCGATTTATTTCAGCTGCCTGCTCTCAAAATGCAGCCTCCAGCTCTCAGCTATTCTCACCTTCACCTAGCTCAAAGCAAATATTTGAGGTGGTATGGATGGGTATGGTATTTAAACCTTAGAAAAGGCTGGAAAAAACCCAATTCTCTTTCAGTCTTGTCCCCCAGAACACCAATTTCTCAAACTGATAGCTGTTACACAGGCCACTTTCTTTATTCTGACTGTCTCTGCTGGAGTTACTGACCACAGCTGGACTTCAGAAATGCTCACTCCAGAGCTCGACTGTGTGTTGGGTGAGACAGGGTCTGACTGCTGTAGGGAGCAGTGGGGCAGAGCAAGGCAGACACAAATGCTGAGATGGTACCAAGGGCTGGAATGTAGAAATTAGTGCCACGCCTGGTCTAGGAATGTAAACAAGAAAGTTATAACAGGAAAAAATTACTATAGCAATCTAAGTAATTATGAAGAAAATCAGAAATTTAAAAAAATATTTACAGCATTCCTCCACCAGTTACTTTTAATTTCCTATCCTTCTTCTGTGCTATGTGGGAGTTTCCCATAAAGAATTATTTTTACTGTTGTTACTGAAATTGTTAACAAGGGAAAACTTAACTTACAAAATAATCATCACTTCCTGCAGTGTCTTTTTTTTGGTCCCATGATATGTAGCATCCCAGCCTGGCCACAGTCTCCAGTATAAGCTTTCTGCTTCCAACAGGACTTTACATGGTGGCTGCTTCTTCTACCCTTCAGTAGCAAGCCACAGGCATTGAATGCCCAAAAGTGGCCCATGCTGAATTTCATTCTCTTGAATGACCATTTCAAGGACAAGTATAATCCAAAGGACTTTTATCTTTAAAGCCCTTGAACAAGCAAATCCATTTTGACCACAAGGTTCTGAGGGCAAGGCTCCCTCTTGACACTGGTCAGATGGCATCCAGTACTGTCTGAGCACACCTGGCTGGGGGTTTGCTTTCAGTATTGTGAGTTAGTCCTGGGAGGAGAAGGGCTTTTTGAGGGATGAGAGAAAGAACTTGGAACTTCTCTGTCTTTTGGGTTTGGTGTTTTTTTCTCCTGCTAAGAATACTTCCTATGCAGACGGCTTTTCACATTGTGTTTTCTTCCTCTCCCTTGGGACAAACACTGCTTTTCTTTACCAAAAGGAAGGATGTAGTTGCTTACAGATGCAGGGGAGAGAGAGCTTGCCTCCGCTGTCTTTGTTGTATTCATTTGTGGGTTTCATAGCCTGTTTCTTAAGATAAGCAAAGCTTGAACAGTCATGCTTTTTGTCTGTCATCCTGCACAATTATTCTTGAATTTGTTGACAAATTCAATTTTAACTTGATAAATGTTCTTGAGATATCAGTGATACTGTATTTCTGTAATTTTTCAGGAAATAAATGGTAGCTCAGCAGGAAAGATGACCTGATCCTTTACATCAGAGAATCCACATGGAAAAAAATATGTGCCTGTAATTTCTCCATCTGTGGAGCCACTGTAGAAAACAAGCTTATATGCCAGAGGGCATACAAAAGTTAAATATTGTATTGTCAAGGCATGGCCAGCACTAAATTTTATATATGTATATATGCAAGTGGAGCATATAGGGAGACAGGGTGATGGTGCAGCCACTTCACTCAATGACCTACAGTACTTCCTGAAAACAGGAAATCTGCTGAGGAATTTGGGGGATGACTACTTACTAATCTTAATGAAGAGCCTTGGGAGGACTCACCAGCTTTCTGATTTAATTTTCACATTTGCAAGCGAGCTGCTCTGAGCTCTGGCGAGGGTGGTGCCATTGCAGCATCCATGCTGCTCCCAGGCTCTGTGTTGCAAATGTTAATCAAGAGCAACAGCATGAAGGGCAAAGCTACTAGTTGCAGAAAAGGACAGTGGGTCAAAATCACTTTTGTCATCCCCTATAAATCTCACAGTTCTACCTCTGGGACTGAAACCTAAAATAGCTGAATGTGCAACTTCTGTGTGTAAGAGCACAAACCTTAAATTGCTAGCACTGCATTACCCTGCACTTGAAAAGCCACTGGCTGTATTTTTAACTACACTTAGGTTGCATGCTGTCAAGGGAAGTTAGAAATTCTATCTCTTTGAATTCAATGATATTGATGATGCTTTAAATATCAGCAAGGTAATTTCTCTGCAGTGTGGTGGCTTCTGGATTTTTGTGATTTTCCAGCACATGCAGATGAGGAAGCTCAGTGTGTTTGTCTATCATGGACTTATCATTACAGAATTACTTCTCAAAACTAATGCTCTAATTTGTGGTGGTTTAGCTAAGATAGTTGGAATGTTTTTAAAGTTATTTTTTAAAAGAAAAAGGTCATTCTGGTAGAATTATCTACCAGATATCTGTAAGTAACAGTTATGATGAAGCTACTTGCAGGCTGAGAGCAAGTTCTCCACTGAGACATGAGGAAAACAGGGAAACATCTGCCACTGTCCATGCAAATGGCAGGTCCCAGCTCTGTGTGACAGGGGAGGGGAGGGAAGGGAAAGGCACCCTCAGAGGATGCACCTGGCTGAGGTGAAATATCATACTGTTGCAATTAATAAAAGAACAGGCACACTTGCACTGGAGCAAATGTGCTGGGTTTATGATACATTCTTCAGCATAGTAGAATACCTGCCCTATTCTGATGTCCTTTGAGTAAGACTATTAAAACCACTTAAATCTCCCTTAAATCTAGCCTAAATCTAAAATTCAAGGCTGCTCAGTGGCTTAATGGGTTGACCCCTTGCTGGCTTATGGGGACACTGATACAGACTTCCATTCCCACCCTAAATCCCTGATCTTACCCCCTCAGGGACACCAGTTCATGACTCCATAGGTCACTTCAAATGAGGTACTGGACCTGAGTTAGTGCAATGGGACTTGGCTCGGTGGAAAATACTGCACAGGCAGCACAATGTCTGTCAGGGGAGGAAGCAAATCATGCTGCTCCTAAATGAAAGCTATAGTCAATTTAAGAAGGAGTGCTTATATCCTGAAAAGTAATTGCTGTCCAGTGTTTTTTGCCCAGCCATGACCAAGCACTTTCTTTCTAGGAGAAGCAGTGCAGGAAGAAGAGATTGCTTGTCAGACCTCCAGTGGGGACCTGGAAGATTTGCAGAATAAATAACATCAAAAGCCTAATCAAAGTCGGGTTTTTTCTAATAACACTTCAGGATCCTACTTCATTTTTTAGTATTTCCAGCAGCACATAAGTAGTGATCAAACCTGCCAGCCTCTGAGAGCTGGACCATTTCGATGGAGTAATTGGGCTTTATTGACTTTCTCTTGGGCACTCATTATTATGCTTACAAAAATGGACAGTACAGCACAGTGTGTATTCTCAGTATATTTTACTGTATTTCCACCATAATTCCACAGCCCCTGCGCCAATTACAGTCTTCATGAGTGGTGTGTGAGTACTAAAGGGGCCTAGGAGAAGGCTTTGCTCAAACATAATTCTTGGGTCTGGCAGTTCTTGACTTTAAGAGGGGAAATGAAGTTAGGAAAGGTGGATGGGTGAGGAGAGACTTGTCTGGTGTTCATTACACCCCTAGTACTGACAATCAGAATCTCTGCATCTTTGTGCCGGACTTGAAACCATCATGGTGTGGGACCTTTGCAAATCATCGCTCTCTGTGCCTTCCCCATCACTCCCTCTGCAAAATTACCCTGGAGAATATATTGACATGGAAAGCTGCAAAGAATAGGCTTTGAATGCAGGTTTTATTATCTTGGAATTAAACTTGCAGTCCACGTAACACATAATAGTAAGCAGAGTGGTTATTTAGTAGTTATGCGTGTGGTCTAACAGAGAAATGTTTTATTAACTTGAGTTTTGCCTTGTGGTAATTTATCCATGCACTAAACCTTGTTGAAATTTCACACCTTTAGCTGCTGTCTGTATCACACAATGGATGTCGTCCAGCTATTCCCCAGGTCACTGCTCTGCACTAATTGGCTCAGGATACAGCCCTGGTGAAATTAAAGCCTAGTCATATGTGGAGACAGGAGAAAAGTGAGCTGACACAGAAGTCCAGGGGTGTGCCACAATAGGCTCTGCACCAAGGGACAAAACAGAATTTGTTTACAAAGAACTAGCATTCAGCTACTGAAGATTTAAATTCTTATGTATTGTGTAACATACTGATGCCAACTGCTTACCTGAAAGAGCAAACAGAATTCAGGGGCACAGAGACATATGCAGTTTTCCTGCTCTACCTTAGAGAAAATGATTTAATGTTCCATTCAGAAAAAAAAAATTCATAAAAATAATTCTATTTTTAAAATTAGGGAACTTTGGGCCAGACCACCACTGGATCTACCATGTTATATTAATATTCCCTTGACTGCAAATTCAAAATATTACATGGGCCTTTTTTTTCTTCTTGTTTCAAGAGCCTTTCTCCATCTCCCCCGTATGTCAATTGAAGATGACAGCAATATTCAAAGTCTAATCTATTGAGCCCAACTTATCAGTTTACTTGTGCTGAACTGATAAGCTGCACTTATTGTTAAGATAAGTTCTTATATTTCAAGGAAACAATACGAGCTCACTCATACAATTGCATGAAATACCACTTGGCCCGTGGGGACACTCCTGCTGCGCCTACTCGTATTGTTTTCATCTCATCTGTTTCAATGGTATCATCACCATTTGCAGACAGCTGATGACACCAGCCACTTATCAGTCCATTCCTGCTCTTGCTGACAGCTCAGTGTAAATTGTCTAAGAAGGGATGTGCTGGTTTTCTTTGCATGTTGCACCTGCTGGAGGAGTTTAACGCAGCCGTAAAATTACAACTCACAACTACATACAGCTACACGGTACATTTAAATATTGATAGCACATTCAGACTCCAAAAGGCATTTGTACCCATTCCTTAATTATTTCACAGAGTACCAGAAGCTTGAGTAAGCTTTGAAAGCATAAGCTTGGGACCTGCAGGAAGCATTCCTGGCTTTCTCTTAGTTTCAGCAAACAAACAGAACTTGGAGCACAATTCACTCCTGCAGAGAGTATCAGCACAAAACATATGCATCTTGAACACTTATTTTGAGGACTCAGCTAGGAGTTAACTGGTACATTTTGTGGTAGATCATTACTAGTCACGAATTTCACTTCAAGTCAGTACAGCTCCAAATTCAGGATTTTGTTTGTTTTAAGACTTTTACTTTTGCTTTCAAGTAGAAAAAGCTGAGTTCCTTTCTCTGGCATAGCAGGAGAATTGTTCTCAAATTCACAGTGAATTATGCTGTTCAAATCTTTTAAAAATACCAAGGTTTCCATGGTGTTGCTAAAAGGAAGACATCATTAAAAGGAATGTATGTCATTGCTCTCGCATAAATGAGGGTAGAAACTACTTAAAGAAAATCCATTTTTACCCACTTCCATGAGGAGTGAAAAACCCCAAGAAAGTCCTCACTTGAGTGCAGTGACCCCAGACTGTGTCTTTAGCAGTGGCAATTAGAGAAATAATCTTTTCGTTTGCTGGGTTACACTGTCCTGCTGCTCTTTGTGCTGCAGAGTAGAATGATGCTTTCAGATATGAGCTCCAAAAAGAGAGGTGGACAGGATCCAGGGCACAGTGAACTTCTATCCAGCTAGCACAAACCCCAAGGGCCCCATTTGCCTCAGTAAGCTGTGTGCACCTCCTTTTCCAGGCTCTGAACGGGTTAGTCCTCTACAGGTTGGCACTGAACCTCACAGGTGAGATAACATAAGGAAAAGTGCCACTCCAGCCCATGCAGCTGAATTGAGGTTGCACTCAGGCCTCTGTGCACAGCACAGCTCCTTGGAAAACCTGTAAATTCATTAAATTCATGCTTTTTTTTTTTTTTTTCTCCAAGATGCCTGGGAGGCATCACTGTTAAAGGCAGTGGCTGTCATGACTAGTTTAATTAGTACTTTTGCACTCTAATTCTGCTAAATTTAGCACCTATGTCTGCTAATTTACAGTGCAGCTGGAGGGCATTGGGTATCGATGGAAAATGGAAAATAATGGCTCTGGCCTTGAGGACTAAACACTTTAATGATGACAGAATTTAGTAAATAGATACATTTTTCCCCTCTCAGGAAAAAAAACAAAGACATGATCACAAATAACTGGAAACAAGCAATGTGTTGAATAACTGCATTCCAGGTACAGCCAGTAAAATACACTGTATTACTGAATAATTTTGAGATCAAGCCCCAAGCAGGATTGTACAGACTGATCCTATTAATTACTACCTATTTGTTATCTGGAAGTAAGAACAAGGTGGGTTTTGTATGTGGACTCTGGTGGAAAGTCAATGTCTTTCAGCCCTTATTATCTTCTCATGCTGTGCACAGGGACTGCAAATTCACTGCCAGAAGGCTCCTGTGAGCAGGAGGATAACATCCTCTTCCATTACTCTCAGGGAGGACAAGAGCTAAATGTTATTTTTCACACTCTCTCCAGAGACGCATAAAACTTGTCCTCTTCAGGCCCAGAGCACAGTCTCCTAATAGCCTCAGGGGAATTTCAGATGGATCAAATCTCCCTGGGGTATCAGCCAAGTCATAGTAGCACAGTCCAAGCTGAAGATGCCTGGGATGTGTTGTGATATTTCTCAGTCCTCCTTGAAAAATGAAGAGAGAAAAAATTTAAAAGCTGGAAGAGGTTGCTACATTAGCTCTCCAAAAAGGCTACTCTCTCCTTGCTGCATCCTCTCCTCCTGGACCAAGAACCTAAGGGAGGAGACATGGTCACTTTTCTCCCCACAGATCCAAGGTAAAGTGAAAGGCTCTGCATCTTCTCAGCTTTCCTGCTGCTCAGGGGAGGCCCTCATCTCACCAAGGAGAGTGGGAGAGGAAGGGAGGGTAGGAGTCCTGCTTCGGTCTTGTAGATCATTACTAAAGACACAAGGGAGGAAAGGTGTCACCTCACTCTGCCTTCTAGGTCTTTGGGGAGTTTACTTTGTAAGGAACAACAGAAGTCACCCTTCCAGTAGAATCCATAGCTAAGGAGCATGATTTTTGTGCCTTACTACATCTTAGACCCTAGAAAAAAATAGTGTGTGTGTGTGTGTGGATTTTTTGCAACAAAACAATTCATACCAGCTGGATAGTGCAGATGTTTTAGAAAATGTATTTTCCTTAAAATCCTGAAATCCTACACAATTGTTACTGTTCAAAGAACACATGCTTTAATGTAGCCTGTGCTGGCATGGCTGACTGAAAGGATTCGGGTGAATAGACATGTAACAAGCCATGTAAGGTAGCTTTGTGCACTCGGTGTAGCTTTCTGGAGGCATCCAGCTCTTACCTTCAGCTGTAAAAGTATGCTAGGCTCCTACCTTCAGGCATCTGTATGGGATTTAAACCAGATGCTGGAAAGGCAAGGGAGATTGGATAGCAATCAAAATTTTCCCTGCCACCAGTGATTACAAATGCCAATTGCCTATTGGGGAGTTTGAGGTATTTCATAGTACTTTGTCAGCCATGATCTATACTTTGCTTCATCTACAGTTCTGGAAAAAAACTTTTCACTGTTTGCTCTGGGTTTTTTGGTTGGTTTTTTCTAGACACACTGATTCTACATTCAGAAACCCAGTGACAACAGATTTAGTTTCTCTAACTGCAAATTTCAGGTGCAAATTACTTGTAAGTGCCCAGGAAAAGCTTTTATATTGTTTCTGAGTCTTCTTTTTTTGGAGGGGAAAAAATATACATAATGCTTGAGGCAAATTCTAGAAGTGTTGGGCTTTTGTATCCCTACAAAATGGATGAGATTCTTCAAAGTAAACAAGAAAGTTGGTGATACAGTAAGTTTTCTGAATTCCAGAAAGGAAAAGAGAAATTGTAATGTTCTGCTTGTGATACAATGTGTTTTATCTTAGAAAAATAAATTAAAAAAAAAAAGAAAGAAAGAAAGAAAGAAAAATATCTTACTGGCCCTGCCATTGTTTGCTGAGCAAGATGAAAACACATCCTTAAGTGGAGATGTAGACTTGAAATTCTGTTCAGCGGCCTTGTGTGCAAGCAGACTGTGACCCTGGTGTTTCAGAGAGTCTCAACAAATACCCAACCTCATTTGTTTAAAATGAGATAATGGAAACCATGGCTCTTAAAACCACAAGGGAAGTTTTCCAAAAAAAAGAGAAAGGACTCAACTGTGGTGGGCAAAATTATAGCACTTCATAAGAAAGTACAAGTGGTTCTGTGCCTGCTATATGAGGGTAACAGCATGAGTGCTCCCAGATCATTCACTGGGTATAGAAGGTGTTTTCAGGATCTGAATTATTCCTGCAAACACTAAGACTTACCAAATTATTGAGAATAATATTACAATAATGCTTTTGCAGTCAGGCTATCAGGGTGGGCTGTAAGCTGGGAATTTGTTGTGCAAGGAAACTGTTGCAGAATGTATTTACCCAGGGGATACTTTTGAAATTGTTAATAAAATCTGAAGACAGAAAGCACTTCAACGTTTCAAGGAGAGTCTAAAGATTGGGACATGAAATGTAAAATGTTACACAGTTTGTTCCTCTCTATGCAATACAGTATCCTGCCAGCAACAAAGAGGTTCCTCTTCTGAAAACTTTGTTGCACCCTACTTGTTGTGGGAGGTTGAAGGAGGTTCAGAAGTTCAGTAAATACCTACAGTCTAAACAATGATGGAGTCCTCACACTCCCAAACCATAACAGCTTAAATTTCCCCAGGATACTGGATTAGAGTTTAAAAAGGGGTTGCAAGTACTATAGACTTCATCAAAAACAAGTAAGATACCCTGAAAGGAATAAGCACATAAATAAATGAGAATGAATTCACTCATTTCCATCAGTGATCTGATGGAACACATCCACCCAAACAGTGGGAATTCCAGAATTTCCTTCCTTCTGAGGAACTGGAAATTTTGCAGGAAAATGCATACAGAACAGGAGACCCCTAGACATTACAGAGTATATGCCTGAACTCATCTCCTCCCAGAGATTACATGTAACATACAGTATCCAATCAAAATCCAATCAGAGGCTCTCAAAATTCTCTTGAAGCGTGGGAACATCACAACACCAATTACACTGGCTATGCAAGATGTGCTACAGATGTATGGGCTGGATTTCAACCCCATGCAACTGGTGACTCAGCTTGGCCTGTTTCAGGCCAGCTATCAATTTGCAGAAGGTCACTGAGGTCCATTCAAAAATATTTTTTCTTCAGCCAAACCAAATGCTGTCTGTTTTGCAGAAAGGTGAAGCTGACACTAATGTTTTCCATGACAGTAGCAGCCAGCCCTTAAAATGGAAGGAATGTAGATGCCTAGAATCAGTCACAACTCAGGAGCCTGCACCTTATGCAAGGAAAAGTCTGATTCAGAGCTCAACAGAGTTTTAGGTAAGTTCATTTAAAGAAAACAGTCCCTGAACTTTGTCCAACTTGGACTCTGTTGTTCTTTTTCTGTTTTTAAAATAAGTAATTGCTAGCTTTGTACCATTCTCTCTTGTCCACTTAATGGTAAGGAAGAGAAACTTTGCCCTAGATTTTAAAACTTATTATCTGTAATTTTCTTCACTTTTTAATAGAGGCTAATGCTTATTAAGCACTGCTCTGGTTTGCTTGGAGGTTTTGAATTTGTAAGTATGATGCTTCATTCCCAGCAGAGTGAACAACATCTTTTACGTCTACATTCACCAGCTGGATAAAGGTTTGTCCTCAAAACTGAAAATAGTGGAAGGATGTGTTTAAGTAACTAAGAAGAAAGCTTTAAAATAACTGACTCCAGAAGCATTTTCCCATAGCAACATGCATTTAAAAATAATTGAGGGAGGTTAACAGAGAATTCCTGCATAATTACACAAATACATCTTCATCTTTCACCATCGGGTTCTTAATCACAAAGGCATGTTGCAGAGGAGAAGCTGAATGGGGCACCAGTTAATCATCTGCTTCAGGTAAGCTCATGAAACTAAGCAGGAGCCAGTGAGGTGCTTGCTCAGGATAACAATGTGGCACTGGATAAGGAGATCATGAGTAGGTCAACACTGTGGTGAAATTAGCCTAACGATCTCCCTCCTGCCTAAAGGCCAGGAATAGTGTTACAGCTGATAACCACACAGAGCCTTTTGTCAGAAGCCAAAAGACCAGGAACACTTGATCCTTATGGAAAGGAACTGGAGATAAGCAATGTCCTGCTTAAGATAGCTGGCAGGACGGCTAAGCTGCACAACACAGAAGGTTTTTGCCCAGGAAGGTTTGGGCTCACTGCCTATCTCTTTCCAAACAACCACGGGATTGGTGGAAGCCTTTGATGTTCTCCCATGACACCATCACAAGTAGGAACAATTTGCAACATCTGCAATCACCAGCACAGACTTTTTATTTTGTAAATGCTAACTGCTTAAAACCCATTGCCCAGCCGATGTCTTCCTGAGGAAGATGGCTGAACCCCTGGCATAGCTGAAAAGAATGTTTGCTTGACAACAAACATAGGTTTGCCAGCAAGACTCAGCCTCCTCCTTGCTGATTGAGGCCATTAGGATTTCCTGTTCTGCTGGCTGACCATCCACTGACCAGCTCAGGGGGTAGTGGGAAGCAGGGAAAGGCCACAGCAAAAGCTGGTCATGAATAATCCTTTGTTATCTCTTAATTGTAAACAGAAATCTTGAAAGTCTAATTTCCTTTTCCAGCATCATCCTGTACCAGTTTTGTTTCTTCATGCTATTGTTTACAATCTGCTCTTTTCTTTGGGGTTTTTTTTAAGCCTGGGGGGTTTTGTTGCTGTTTGTTCATTTTTTTAAGCCAAACGTCTCCAAGCCAGGCATTTATTTCCAGCTGACTCACCCCTTTTAGCATTTCTTCTTGATCCAGGTGTAACATCTCATTCTCTGCTTGCTGTTGGCAGCTCTTCCATCCTAGCAAAACTTTTCTAACTAAATGTCTGCAGCCGCAAAGGAACTTGAATTTCCAGACTGCCTTCTGCATTTTCAAACTCCTCAGACTCATCATCCTCACTGGGCAGCAGAAGGAATAAAAGCTGGGACAAGTCTGCAGTGGGTTATTTGTTGCAGTATACATGGTATGACTAATGCTCCTTACCTTTCCTCATCTGGGTGTGTGCTGAGCAAACATCCTGGCAAGCTGCATGTGTCAGCCAGACCCTGCTGGTCAGAGCAAAACTGGTTGGAATTTCACCCTTTGCTTCAGATGTATCAGGTCCTGGGGCTCTAATAGTGTGAAATACAGATCTCATCGGCTGAACAAAGGGGCCCACCTCTCCCTTTCTCTCCCTTTCTCCCTTTTTCCTCTCTCTTTACTATTTCTCTTTTTCTGTTTTTTTAAATTTATTTCAGGAGTCCAGAGACTCCTTGATTTCAAGTTGCATAAATTCAAGTAAAAAAACTCCATTGTGATAGAAATGCTTGGCATTTCCAGGGTAGTGGTTAGCAGCTCAAGACAATACAGCTAGCATGCTGGAAAGTGAGTTTTGACCTTTATGGGGTAAGATATAAATCAATGGTTATACCTGAAGAGACAAAGTCTCCCAGACTGACCACCCTCCAGAGCTGTATTTGCACAAGCTGGTGTGGCTTCCAGATAATTACAAACTATTCAACTGCAGCAGTACAAGCCTCTTATCTCTCAAATCTTCAAATGTTTATAGAAAATACAACAAAAATATTGAATATTGTGTTATGATTTTTCCCCAACCTCTTTTTTTCTCTTTTGTTCCTAAGATCATTATTTTGTTTCATAAAACAGTTTTCTTGAGGAAAATCAACATGGTCTTTCCACAACTTGAACTAATTAATGCTCTTATTTCCCTCTTAAGCCTTATGTGTGCTGCCATACATGATTTGTATGTAGACAAGAGAGAATATGCTCTTCTCCTTGGCATTTTGAAAGGATTTATCAGGAAAACCATTGAGCTGAGTTGTGAGCCACAGCTGCAGGTGTCCACTGTGGATGGGCAGTGGGAGAGTATAAAGGACTGCACTTGCTCATGAAGAGA